>OOFB01000318.1:24776-41627 GCA_900323305.1 Trachyrincus murrayi
CACACACACACGTCCACACACACACACACACACGTCCACACGTCCACACACACACACACACACACACACACACACACACACACACACACACACACACACACACACACACACACACACACACACACACACACACACACACACACACACAGGCCTCATATTCTTTATTGAAGCACAGCAAACAAGCTTATCGTGGCTACATGATCTTTACACTCATTACACAACTGTGAGAGAGTACATTTTGCTTGATGGGAGGTGTTCTTGGAGTCTGGCCTGGATTGATGAAGATTTCCTTAATCACAATAAGTTAATCATCTATATTCTACTCTAAACAAAACGTCCTACACTATAGTCTTCTGTAAGAAGAAAATGGCAGAATTTTGAAGCTCTAAATTTTTTACTAAATAAATGAACAGAGCTATTCCACACATTTAAATGCCAGACTAAAAATGTAGTATACAATAATATGACATGAACAAACGATACAGAATTGCTGTTATTTTAGTTATGACAATTTCAGAGCCAACTCAGATCAGTGTCTGGCTGTGTGTCTAAGAGCTATACAAATAAACGCTTGACTTTGATAACAATACACTGATTCTTCTTCCTCTTGTTACACTTCTGTTCTTGCACACATGCACATCCCTTTACTTCATACCACAGCATTGTTAAATACTTGATTCTGATTGGTCAATAACTTTCCAAGCGTGTGCATTATTTTTCAATAATGGGACACCTCTGACTTTTAAGAGTTTCAAATTCATGTGCTACAAATCCAGAATTAACAGTCAAATACAACTATTGACCACATGTTTCCATGACAATGTGAAAACAATATGCTCGAAAGAATATTTGAATTTCAGCTGATTAAATACATGGTCACACTTCACCTCAAGCCTCCACTCTTATCTGTTGGATCAACGGGCAAACATTCCTGCCTCCAGGGCAAATCCCTTATTCCCACATTCCATAACACCTCATTAAATCCATAGCCCTCCAAGATCATGCTCACACAGGCAATTTGTCTCTTCACCACGCGATAGCTAGCCACCCAGCTAGCGAGCTAGAAAGCGGCAGCATCCCAGCTCCTTGTAGTGACATAGGCCTCACTGTTATATCGATACCGTTGCCCCACAAGAATTTCCAATGACGTTTCCTTGTGTCTCTGTGTTCCAGCAGGCCGGGTTCAATAATATTAAGACGTTTGTGGAGGAGGAGCTACAGACAAGCATGGTGGGCTTCTTTCTATAGATCTTTCTATAGAGGGTTTAGTCAGTGGCGTGAGTCAGCGCCATAAAAAATCCAAAAAGAGAACTGAATGATTGTGGTTTTCTATCCACTTCCTCTGATTGTCCTTGGTCCATCGGCTTTCTCCATGACCTCCTTCCTCTTTCTGTCAGATGGTGGGGATGGTCATTGGCGCAGGTATCGTTGTGGTCGTCATCGCCATCCTCATCTTCTTTATCTTACGGAGGATCCAGCTTCGAAGTAAGTCGTAGGATAGATCCGGGAAAAACAAAGAGTTACATTTGAATAAAAATGTATTTAATTTGATTGGTCATCTAATATTTCTCTTGTTTTTAAATCTTGCTCTGATTTTCAGACTTGGAAGCCCAGGAAGTGCCCAAGTACCGCTTCCGCAAGAGGGACAAAGTCATGTTCTATGGGCGAAAGATCATGCGCAAGGTGTGTGTTAGATGTGGTGCATGTGACTGGAAAAAAGAGACTTGAATGTCTCGGGCTTTTAGACTGGTAGCACTGTCTGTGGGCTGTATTGTTCCTTCATTCGTTAACAGACAGCGATGCCGTACAGAGGCTACGACGTGGAACCAAACTTCCATCAACTAAACTTTTCAACTTGCCTTCAAACTAGTTAATAGCTAGCTAGTGAAATTAATACCAAACTTAACCATTTTTCACTTTATGGGTGTATCAGTTTGATATGATGGTTTTCAATCTACGTTTTTGATTATGTACAGTATAATATAGAATATTGCTAGAGATATGTAGGTATGAACTAACTCGGCTTTGTCCGTAAATGGGCATTGTGTTGGGACCGCCCTCCCAGAGCGGTCACGTGATCACCTGAGTGGTTAAATAGTGAGTGAATGACCAACCAACATTATCATCTAAAGAGGCTGTCACCTCATCTCTCCCTCTAGGTGTCCCAGTCTACCTCTTCCCTGGTTGGCACGTCGTCGTCCTCTCGCCCGCGCCTGAAAAAGAAGCAGAAGATGCTTAACATTGCCAAAAAGTACCCTGGCACACCTGCCGATGCATTTCCTCTCATCATATACATCAGTGGAGTTTCCTTACCTCATACTTGTTCTCACTCTATGTCTCTGCAGGTTTTTGAGCTTTAAGAAGGAGGTGCCCACCCTGCAGGCCAAGGAGCCCCCCCCCTCAGTGCTCGAGGCCGACCTCACGGAGTTTGACGTGGCCAACTCCCACTTGCCATCGGAGGTGCTCTACATGCTCAAAAACGTCCGGTAGGTTGGCAAGACAAGACGCAGCTTGTTGCATAGCAGAACGGAACAGAACATATTATATGATTTATGATTTGAGATTTTCTGTTCGAGCAAAGCATGGCCTGATTTGTCCATGTCGAGCATAAATCAATAAAAGGGTAGCTAGGATGCATTGCTTACCCTAAGTGCTTATCCTAGGTTGTCCAAAAATACGTTAAAGCAAGTCACAGAGCAGTTTTTTTTGTTTTGTTCAGCAGATCATTGTAAAAAAAACAAATAAAAAAAACAGGAACAGTGAGGCAGCTTTCCTAATGGAAAAGTATTTGGAACGAGTTGTCGCCTGTAATTGAACAGTCAATGTAAATATCGATTATATTCTGCTGACCAAAGCAAAAAGCTTGTTTTGATGATTATTTTTTTTTTTTTCCACTGTTTTTCCATCTGTCCATCCACCTCCCTTATCTGTCTGCAGTGTGCTGGGTCACTTTGAGAAGCCCCTGTTCCTGGAGCTGTGTAAGCACATGGTGTTCCTGCAGTTCCAGCAGGGAGAGCATGTGTTCAGACCGGGCCAGCCGGACAACAGCATCTACGTCGTCCAGGATGGGAAACTGGAACTGTGCCTTACTGTAATGGTAATCAGTGATGTTGAACATAGCTTAGCAATAGTAGCAGTAATGCCAAACAACTGTTACCCACCACTACCAGTTTTTCTATGTATACCTGAGTGTTTGAAATGTAAAACTACGTAAATGAAGTCACTAACATGTGTGCCATTATACATATACGTATATATGCCTTAAAACTGTATTGTTGTATCTGTATTTGTATCTGTTGATTCTTGCCCTGCAAAGGACCTTTTTCATGTGTGAGATTTTGAGGTACTGATACAAATAAAAAAACGCAAGACTTGTATATTTGTGTCTCTCAGGATGGCAAGGAGCATGTGGTGAAGGAGGTTTACCCAGGAGACAGCGTCCACAGCCTTCTTAGCATCCTGGACGTCATCACGGTAATACGCACTCACACACACACGAGATACACACATGATAGTCTCACTGGTGTGTGTGTATTGTTCTTGGTAATGATCACATTGTGTGTTGTTGGTCTGCAGGGCCACCAGAAGCCCTACAAGTCGGTGTCGGCAAGGGCGGCCGAGGTCTCCACCGTGCTCAGACTGCCCGTTGAGGCCTTCCTCTCCATATTCGAGAAGTACCCGGAGAGTTTAGTGCGAGTCGTACAGGTACGTGCCTATGACAAATAATATAATAAAAATAACGAAAACGTTCAAGGCACTGTGTCAAGTGGCATATTGGTAGCATTGTTTGTGTTTCATCAGATCATCATGGTTCGACTCCAAAGAGTAACAGTGCTGGCTCTGCACAACTACCTGGGGCTTACCAACGAGCTGTTCAGCCCTGTGAGTTCATTGTTGGCTGACACACACACACACACACACACACACACACACACACACACACATCATGGTGCAATTTCATTTTATTCCATATTTTATTTAGTCCGTAGCTACATTGAATATTTTATATCTTTACATTGACTTTGACTAAATATGTTCTTGTTCCATTTTTTCTGTGTAGAAGAAAGTACTTCAACATATGTATTCTTATAATTGTATCTGAAGTTCATTCAAATTGTGTATGTTGGATCACACAATTGTTGTGTGTCATTCTATTGGTCCCTTTTTGTTTAAACCTTACCATGATCTCCTAAGCTGTATTTCTGGTGGTCTGACCTAACCTAATACGTTGTCCGCGATGCAGGAAATGCAGGTCTTGCGCCTGCCGCCCGTGCCCCGGACCAGCCCCATCCGCCACGGCAAGCGCTTCGGCAGCCTGACCGTAGCAGAGGAGCACCGAGAGGCGGCCGTTAAGGGCGAAGGTGGGCAACATGCACCATGCATGCACTGGATATACTGTATATAGACTTTAGCACTGCTGTATGTATGTATCTACAGCGTATGTAGAGGACTGTAAACGTTATCGACTTGTGGAGCTTTATTTTGTCGTTTGTTTGTTTGTTTGTGTGTGTAGCTGGGGAACAAGGCAAGGATGGAACAACAGTGCCAACACTCAGCAGAACCATCTCCATGCCGGTGGACATCGCTGGTGAGACTATTATTTACAAGTTGTCCCAAATCATTGACATTAGTTGTATGCGTTGGTCGCAGACTCACATGACATCACATGATGTGTGTGTGTATTGTTCTATGAAACGGGGGAGACATGCCCTTTACTCCCCTCATAGTCGTGTTCTGTCACCAACCTCAATTAGCTTGAACGCCAATGCCAACAACATTGCCAGAGGTGACGTTGCGTCCGCTGAGCTGTTTGATCTGTGTCCATGCAGGGATGCAGAAAGGCCTGCGTTCTGACTTTGACATGGCCTACGAGAGGGGGCGCATCTCTGTGTCGGCGGATGAAGGCAACACCCCACCCACCAAGGTCAGTTCCCCATGCAAACGTGAACACGCACACTGGCACTTACAAGATGACTTTTACACTTTCTGGATGTTTGACGCATGTCTAGTTTGACTTGATTTGATTAAAACGAAACAGAAATGTCATGTTTTTTTTGCTTTTGATGTGAGGTGAATTAAACAAGATGCTTCTACACGATAACCAAGAACACATTTATTAAGGAAAGTTCATAGATTTCACCAGCAGGATAAATAAAAAATATAGATTCATGAAACAATCATGCATCCAATCCTACCATCCAAATGAATGCTGTTTTGATGACGGACAGCAAAACATTTTTGATTGGCCTGTGGTATCCCTGTGGTGTCCCAGGACCCGAGGGAGAAGAGGGTCACGGTGGACGAGGTCCCGTCTGGGGTCTACCTGTACCCAGAGGAGGAGGTGGGGGTGGACAGCATCTTCTCCCCCTGCCCCAGCAGACCCAGTGCCACCCTGTTTGAGGAGGCACAGAAAGAGATGCTCAAACTCATGAAGATTGAGGTCAGGCATTTCTTTGTATTTTTTAATAGAATTTCATCTCTTCTTGAAATGTATATAACCACATACAGGCTGGGCAGAAAAAGACGCATACAGTTAGTTTTTTAGTTTGTTTTGTTTTTGTTTTTTAATTATTGCTTTCATACTTCTTGTCTCTGAATTGACTCCATGTGCTGTTAGAAAACCAGTTTGACTTGACTTTTATGTCCTTTCTCCTGTCATTCAGGACCCTGCCTTGTTGAACGGGAGAGTGACTTTTCACCACGCTAAAGCCGGGGCTGTCCTAGCCAGACAAGGAGACCAGGTAAACCACTTTTCATACAGTCAACAAACCTTTATATGTCAAACACTTCTGTTATGCTATTGTTGTTTCCAGATTTGTTCGCTTACTGTCACTTGCCACATGACCAGAAACAACAATTGCAATACCTTGTTTCATCAGAGATCTAACTATCCCAGCAGTTGGTATTTGTTTGTTTACACATGAATGCACAAATAAAAACACTGCTGCTACTTCCCTTTTAAAGCTAGCAAGTTGCACCACAGCAACAACCTCATAGTGTGTCTTAACTCTCAACTTAACAGTTGATTGCTGGCGGCCATCAAGCTGCTGTTTCCCTGTCTCCTGTGGGCTTTGCACACCCAAATGAGTTTTTATTTAACCTTTTTGTAGGAGGTATGTTCTCTGTTAATATACTAATAAGATATGTGTCACCAGATATTCTCCCCATTGGAAGTCAGTGGATCAGTGACTGCTATGCCAAAGTAGTGGAGGTATCGTCCAAATGGCGATTCACCTTCTTTTGTGTTAAATGTAGGGATGCAAACAAATAACCTTTCGGCAAATGTCGCTTTTATGACCTCAATTTGGGTGAGTTATGTGAATCGTCTAGATCCGAAGAGTTTTTTCTCTTTGGTTTAGGTGTGATGACAGCGAGAAGCGACTACATACAACAAAGAGGTTAGCGTAGATGCTGCTATAGCATCGGTTTTATCTGAACTGGAGAGTATTTCTTCATTGAAAGAAGAGCAAAGAACGGCACTAAAGGCTTTTCTCGATGGAAAATATGTTTTTGCTCTACCATGTCATATGGTTCGTTGATCTGATTGGTTGAAGCTAGCCTGTGATAGACGGTGATAGACAGACGGTTCATCCAATCACCTGCCATGTATTTTTTGAAAGTTCCAGCCCTTTTCCAAAAAGTTTCAAAGGACGACTTCCCAGATGGTTCTGTGTAACAAACCATCTGGCGCGTCAGGCTAGGCCCTGTAGGCAGGGCTGGAAATTAAGCTCGCCGGCGAGTAGTTTACATTTCAGAGTCTAATTTCAGGGCCACTCGTCCCTCAGGCGAGTGCAGTAAGTAACTAAGAGTGAGTGAAACTTTTTTTGAGCTGCACTTTAAGGGAGTCTATTATGTAGAAATATGACGTGACTGATGATAATCAGTCAACCTTAAAAAAAAATTGTGCTGGGCATATACAGAGCATAGATGCATTACAGATACACAAACAATCAGTTAGCACAACTCTGACTCAGTCAGTCTGTTGCACGAGGCAGAGCTATACTGCCTCGTGTGCAACAAAAATGTGGGTTATGTATTGCTCTCTCTCAGTTCTGTCATAGCTACTCTTCCACTAATTCGCTTGTAATTCGTTAGCTTTAGCGCTAGGCTAATATATGGCTAAGAATAGGCTGACGAATGAAAGATAATTTGTTATCGGCTTGTAAGTTATGGATTTAAAAACTTGATAACCCTGTTGATTGGTCATCCCAAGGGAAAACCGAAATGTTATTGTTCTCTTCCTCTTCTTGTCATCTTGCCCGTGAGCTTGGATCAATTTTACATTTTTTCCCTAGCAGAAGGCTGGGCTGGCAGCCTTCTGCTAGGGATGTATTGATCTTGTGATCCCAGACACAGTCCCCTCTCAACAGAGGAGAGGATACACAACTGTCACAGCACGGCTGTGGTTTGTTGTGTGTTCTTTAATATAAAGTAAAGTTACGTTAAAAATGGGATCAGGTCATTATAGTAAGGCTCAGCAATAATAAGGAATTAATACACTTTACACAAACTAAAATGAACAAAACTCTGCTTAAAGAGTCCATGTCAAGATTATTTATTTTCACCTCTCTGATGAGTGATGAGACTAAATACTTGTTGTTTTTTATTCTGCATTATCACTGGGGTTAGGTTGTCACCAGGTCACTTGAGAACACAAAAACAATTCTCCTCTTGGACCTCACTTTTTAAACAGTCTATGGTACTCACTAGTTAGTATTTTAGTTATAATATAAACTCATCAAATACAATAAATTGATTAAAATACAGCTACTTGCAGATTCACTTGGAACAAATTAATAGAAAACATTTGTTTATAAACTACTATCCTTGTGTATAACTCTGAATAGAGTTAGGAACAGGGCAATAGAAGACACTGAACAGGGGCCCGTTAGCTCTCTTTTTTCACCCTACATGTGTTAGCATGTAGGGTGCACTTCTAAATGTAAATTGTATGAAATAAACCAAACCAAGGATCAAAACAACTTACATAATGACATTGTTGCTAGCCTTGACCCATGCATGTTTCTCCCAGCTACATGGGATGGAAGGAATGAATGAGATCTGGTCTCTTCGTCTCTCAATAGTCGTTGTCTGTGTGAGCGTACGGTCACACAGTCCCCCCCCCCCCACCGCCTTCTCACAGCCCTAGCCCTGTTAAGATTTCTGAAAAGCCCTGGGAACCCCGAAAGGCATTTTAATGGTAACCCACTTCCTCTTTCCACTCTCCTAGGACGTGAGCTTACATTTCGTCCTGTCGGGCTGCCTGCACGCCTACCAGCGGATGATAGACAAGCAGGAGGCAGTGTGTCTATTTGTGACCCAGCCAGGGGAGATGGTGGGCCAGTTTGCCGTGCTTACCGGGGAGCCCCTCATTTTCACCATCAAGGCCATGCGCGACTGCACCTTCCTCAAGATCTCCAAGTCGGACTTCTACGAGTGAGAGAACACACAAACACAAGCATGGCTTTATGTTCCGATGAAACACAGACATGGATGTGTGTTTTACACATCTGCTTTAACGGTAAATGGTGTGACCATTTCTCCAATGTGTCCCTCATAAATAATTAAGCTTTCAACATTACATCGTACACTAACGACACTACACTTCCATTGCATAGTGCTGTTTCATTTGTTAAAGTGCTGTCTGATGCCCCCTGCAGGATCATGAGGGAACAGCCCAGCGTGGTGCTGAGTGCAGCCCACACTGTGGCCGTCCGCATGTCTGCTTTTGTCAGGCAGATGGACTTTGCCATTGACTGGATGGCAGTTGAGGCTGGCAGGGCCCTCTACAGGTAATCTAATGTGCACTTTGATAGATGTGGATGTAATTATTTAAATGGATTGGGAAATATAGTAGCATTAGTGCTGACCTGGGTTTTGGCTAATGTTAGATACATTAACGTAGATACATGTACCTACGATGTATCTACGGTGTTAATGTAGCTACAATGTAGATACATTAATGACCGCCATTCAAATTAAATAGTTTGGCTCCTATTTAATATATCAGTGAAAAGTTCATTTGACAAAATACCCTTTTTTTCAACTGCTTCTCGTCTACAGGCAGGATGACCAGTCGGACTCCACCTACATCGTTCTGAATGGCCGCCTGCGTTCGGTCATCCGCAAGGCAAACGGCAAGAAGGAGCTGGTGGGGGAGTATGGTAGAGGAGACCTCATAGGAGTGGTGAGAACCAGACCAGTTCTTATTTAGGCCTCCATTTTATATTCCAGTGCCATGAGTGCCATGCCCAGGTCTTGACTTCATTGTTTGATTGAGACATTTATTTGCCAGCTGTGTACAATAGTGCTGTGTGAACTACAACTCAGTGCTCATATGCACCTCCTGGTGGCCAAATGTAGAACAACTACCGGCTTTGTGATCAGTGTGACCAAAAGCCACAGATTTACAGTAACAGCTTAGCTCAGTTTCGACACGTTTCAATGTAGTCATCGGCCAACTACTCAACATGGTCGAGAGTTTTTTCTATTGTAACGGCACATCACCAGTAGGGGTAAAACCGGCCTGTCTGTGTTCCAGGTGGAGGCCTTGACCAGACAGCCCAGAGCCACCACGGTGCACGCCGTCCGCGACACAGAGCTCGTCAAACTGCCCGAGGGAACACTCAACAACATCAAAAGACGATACCCCCAGGTTTGTCACAGCCACCCTCCCCAATGTTTCCCTGCATCGCCCCCCCCTGATGTCATGCCGGTGTGACGGGCACTGAGGCTCACTGTCTCTGTCCCTTGACAGGTTGTGACCAGGTTGATCCACCTGCTGGGCCAGAAGATCCTGGGGAACCTGCAGCACGGCCGGGGGCCGTTCTCGGGTGAGATGACTGGATGACATTGAGTGTAGTGAAGTATCGTACTGAATATCAATACTTTTATTGTGTAGTAGTTGAGTGTCGTGAAGTATCGTACTGAATATCAATACTTTTATTGTGTAGTAGTTGAGTGTCGTGAAGTATCGTACTGAATATCAATACTTTTATTGTGTAGTGGTGTCATCTCCACACGATGGAGCTGCTCGTTGATATTCCTTCCTTTCTAAACCATGTTGACAAAAACCTTTTTACACTTGCCCCAATGCTCTCGACCAGACCTTAACATGAGGCATAACGTTTATTTTCATTTTGTTCTTTTTCAATAAAAAAATTACATAACATTCATTACCCTCCCTTACCCCACCCACATGTATACATACAAAATTTAATAATACAAAAAAATAAATTTAATAAAACACAAAAAAATATAATAAAAACATACAAATCATAATATATTGGGGCAAATTCTATAACTTTCCTAATATGGTTAAAGACAATATCCAAGTGAGGTTGCCAGATCTTTTAAGAATCCATCTTTAAGAATACACATTTCTCAAAACATAAGTACTGGTAATTATCTCGAGGAATACAGCTGCTCATTTCCGACAACCACTTTGTTGATGTGGCTTCAGTCGATGAGTAATAAGGAAGCAGAAATGATTGCTTATGGCATTTTAAAGACAAGATACATTTCACGCAGTGGTCAGATTATAGCCTGTGATCGCTGCGTGCACTCCTCCAATACTGATGGTTAATGGTGCGGTGCAGGGTCCACCCTGGGGCTGTCTACTGTGACCAGCAGCCCAGACGTCACCAACCCCGCCAGCAATCTGTCGACGGTGGCAGTGCTGCCCATCTGCGACGAGGTGCCGATCAACGCCTTCAACCTGGAGCTAAGCCACGCCCTCAACGCTATCGGTGAGTCCCACCAACTCGATGAGGCCTGGAACCATCAGAGCAATGTGTTGACCGGGTAGCTTTACTGCCACCGTGGCAAGGGTTACAAAAATGCGCTAAGCAATAACGACATGGTGAGAAGCAATCGTTATTTAGGTAAATATAGGAAGTAAGGGGATGTAATCATATTTTATTTATTACCAAAATAAATGTTTGATCACTCAATTTAATTAACAAAATGTCAGACCAATATCCAGTCTAAAATCAATATCCTAGAAAAATGTGTATTTGATACATATTTATCACTGTATGCCGACTGCTAACACTAATCTGTGGTGAGTCTATAGGCCCCACCCTCCTGCTGACCAGTGATATCATCAGAGAGCGTCTGGGTGCCTCTGCTTTGGACAGGTGAGTGTAAACACATCCCAACAGTCCCATCATCCCATCTGGAAACCAACACAAAACCACTTCATTCCACTCCTCTCACATTCTCTTTTATACACGTCATCATTCTGACTTGTCCCCCGCTCTTCTTCGCTTTTCTTTTCTTCCCGTAAAGCATCCATGAGTACCGTCTGTCCGGCTGGCTGGCCCAGCAGGAGGACATCAACCGGATCGTCCTCTACCAGACGGACAGCACCATGACGCCCTGGACCCAGCGCTGCATCCGCCAGGCCGACTGCATCCTCATCGTGGGGCTGGGAGACCAGGAGCCTGCCCTGGGACAGGTGAGCGGCTGGAGGAGTTAAAGGAATACTCTTGACTTTTTTGGGAACAAGGTTATTTTCCACTTACACTTACCTTTCAAACAAGAAGCACCATACCATTTTTTTTTTTTTCAATCTGCCCAGCGCTCAATTCAACCGAGTTAGCATTTGACTGAGTTAGCCAAAATCAATGGAAGCAGGTGTGATAGACTAGCTCCGTCAGTGAAGTGAGGGTAAAATACACCATTCCAGCTCCTCCAAAGTAAAGATATTTTAGCGATTTCACTCGTCTCTTAGTGAACAGTGAATCTAAATAATGAATTAACGACATATTGATTGTTTTAGAGCTACATTTTGAGTTTGTTTATCCTTCGTTCCTGTGCAACTCGTCACTGTGTGAAGTGTAGAAAAACAACAACCTCCAAATGTAGCTATGAAACGTTTTTTAAAGGATGGGGCATGGAACAGTGGTGGGGGAGTGCAGATTGGAACAGTGATGGGGGAGTGCAGATTGGAACAGTGGTGGGGGAGTGCAGATTGGAACAGTGGTGGGGGAGTGCAGATTGGTAAAAACTAAAGGGTAATGGTGATTTTGACTCATAACTTTTACCAGAACATTACCTCAAAGTTTGAAAGGGGTGAAACAAAGGCAGTGGTCTCTTCTATATGAAGTTAAAGCAAGATGCTCATTTGAAATCCTAGGAAATTACTACGTAATGAAACTGCATTGGACTGAAATAAAACCATATACTTATGACTGAATAACCACATCACTCGTCAAAAGCAATACCACTCAACAGTGCCATTCTTTCCATGTCCCTCTTCGTCCCTCATCGTCCCCCAGCTGGAGCAGATGCTAGAGAACACGGCCGTGCGGGCTCTGAAGCAGCTGGTCCTGCTGCACAAGGAGGACGGGCCGGGCCCCTCCAGGACGGTGGAGTGGCTGAACATGCGCAGCTGGTGCTCGGGGCATCTGCACCTCAAGTGCCCTCGCAGGGTCTTCTCCAGACGCAGCCCCACCAAACTGGTAGGGCTCTGCCACCGGCCTACTGGGCCTAGTACCCCTGGTTCGGTTCAGGCCTCCACGAGGGTTGGGAAAAGACTTGTCATAAGAGAGTGATGTTTGGAGGGGGAAAACACAACAGCAGCTGTTTAGAGTCTCTAAGAGCTGTTGGATTTGCCAGGGGATTAAATATACAAAACTATAGGAGTATGTAAGTATCAGAAAGTAGGATTGGCTTACTTTTATGGAAACTTTATACAAATGAACCAAACTTGTGTGCACTATGAGTCAAATAATGTACTGTACATTTGCGTGGTTTTTAATTCTTCAAAACATTGGTTTCGTTGCCTCATCTTATAATGTGTGTTTGTTCGGTGTGTCTGTGTCCGCCTGAACACACAGAGGGAAGTGTACGAAAAAGTACGTGAGAAGACAGCAGACCGACACAGCGACTTCTCGCGGCTGGCCCGGGTTCTGACCGGGAACAGCATCGCCCTGGTGCTTGGTGGAGGGGGAGCCAGGTGAGACAGACACACTTGTACATACCAGCAAGTGCTTGTGCTAATCCGTGCAGCTGTTGTGCGCTAGCAGCAAAAGGTACAACGCTGGTTAGTTTGGTTTTTTTTTTTCTTTGGTTTTTTTTTTTCTTTAAGGGTAAGTAGTTTCAAGTTTCAAAAAATGAGCAGTCGTGACAGTTTAGAAAAAAGCAGCAGACTTCCTGTGTTTTACAGAGCATTTCCCCCATTTAACAGCTTTATACTTCTTAGTCTAAAATAACGTAAATGCAAAACAATCTCTGTGAGACCCAGACTGAACCGTTTTCCACTGGAAAAAGAGCTTTTCGGGTTCACTTATCCTTTAAGTGCCCTCCCCCTTGGCAATTTTGTTCCTGTGGCAGAGAATTGCCATTATTTTTGCTTGTTCTTTTCTTTCATAAGTCAGCATCTGTCCTGTCTGACCTGTTGTCCCCCCCCTATGTAGGGGCTGCTCCCACGTGGGTGTCATCAAGGCCATGGAGGAGTCAGGCATTCCCATCGACATCGTGGGCGGGACCTCTATCGGCGCGTTCATCGGGGCGCTGTACGCTGAGGAGAGGAGCGCGGTCCGGACCAAACAGAGAGCCAGAGAGTGGTCCAAGGTGCTGCCCTGATACAAACCAACCTTTACGGACACCGCCATGCGTCACATAAACATGTTCTTTTATGTGTTTTTCATTTTCTTAATATTTTTTGGGTGACTGCAACTAGGGACGGGAATTGGCAAGGACCTCACAATACGATATTACAACCATTTCTTTAGTGCCGATACGATATGTATTGAGATTCTGTAAATATTGCAATACGATATTACGATTTTTGTGTGGTTTAACGTTGGGGTTCCGGTGTCCACCTTTGGTTCAAACAGAACAGAATGTAGTTGATGCGAATTGACTTCTGGCGAACACACTAGCGCCCTCTGTAGGACGGTACCATTAATTAGCTTCCACTAAGATTACGTTGACGTTTTTGGCTTACATTTCTCTTTTTCCAGCAAGTGCAGAACAGTTAATGAATAATAATGCCAAGGTTATCTATCGAACTGATTTCCACGTGGTGTTGTGTTCCTTTCATTGCAGGCGATGAACTCTGTGTTCAAGACAGTGCTGGACCTCACCTACCCCATAACCTCGATGTTCTCTGGCTCCGCCTTCAACACCAGCATCCACAAAGTGTTTCAGGACAAGCAAGCTGAGGTGAGAGGTCACCAACAACCACCACATGCTCTAGATAAGTTACACAAAATAAATGCAGTAAACTATCTCTATGACTGTCTAATCCAGGAATAGAGAGCAGTTACGTTTTTGAGGTAAAGTATATGATATGCAGATGTGGGCCGCACTAGGAACTCTTGTATTCTGTGTTTCCAGGACCTGTGGTTGCCCTACTTCAACGTCACCACTGATATCACCGCTTCATCCATGCGGGTCCACCAGGACGGTAGGTTGACTGCTGGGCTGAGCTGGCGTCTATAGCACACAGTTATGCTAGACAGCAGTATTGATTATCCACGATATCCATTATGTTAAATAACACTGTAAGGCTGTTGCATAGGTATTGGTAGTGCATGAGTAGTTATGTGCCCACCCGCATGGACGAACACACATAGATATGCATCAAGTTGTTTTGTGTGTTTCAACCCATGCATTGAGATTTTTCCAATTGCTGATATAACCAAAGTTTGCTTTTATAGAATAATTGTAATAATAATTTTCCATTGTATGGGTTGTCTTTTTGGTTATTTAGTCTCTATTAGCTTTATTATGTATTTTAACAATCTGTGAACTGTTCTGCTGTTCCGTCGATTAGCAGTGGTTTAGATGTTGAGTTTGCTCTGCTGTATCTCCCAAATCTTGATTGTTTGTTATGACATCTTTGCACGCATATTAACTAACTTGTGTCACTATTGGACTTGCCCAAATCCTTAACCTTTCACTTGACACGTGTGTCTTGCACTCTGTTCTTCTTCTTTGATATTTCTGGCCCTGCTCCACTACAGCCATCAGGCGTTGATGGAACACATTCTCTGAACGCACTTACAGCTGCTCCTGTGTTGCGTTGGCATTATGCTGCGTCTAACACTGCAATGTGTCGCATTGCATCCATTCGAAAAAAAATCAATGACTACCACAAGTTTCATTTATCATGGCCAATGTACACAACCTAAGAGATAAAGTTAAGTAAGTTAAAGTAAAGTTAATTAAAATAATTGAGATGGTTGTTATCGGAGGAACAATATTTATCAATATAAACATTTATGAAAGCTGTGCAACTTTAATCTTTTAGGCCCCAATAAAGGCCAAATTAAAGTGCACTCACAACATTTCAAATTGACAAATCAACAGAAAATTACTGACTTAAAACTGTCAATTTGTGCAACCTGGGCCCCTGCATCCTGTGGGTCAGACAGAAGGCCAGATGTGCACCATGCCTCTAAAGGCTATGGAGCACTACTAGTGGAGCGGGTTACACGTCAGATTTTTAGTTTTTTAGTTTTTACTGTTTCTCCATGTTTTCTCTCCTAATTTCTCTCTTTCTCTCTCTTCCATTTAAAATAAGTCATATATAATACAACCGTAGCCTCTCTATCGATTTCCTTTGTCCCCATGTCTGCTGTGTTTTTAAATTCATTAAATTAATTCATTAACTTTCCTAGAGATGTCCATTGTAAGGCAACGCTATAAAGGAAACTTAACCTGCTCAGATCCAGAACCCTAGAGACCCCCTCTACCGCCACCACTTAATGTCCATGTCAACCTGTAGGATCCAGACCACTCCATCTTTGCTCCCCGGCAGCCCATCCCTTCCACCACCCTTCGGCCTCCCAGCCCCCTTCATGTCATTGCCACCCTGCTTTCCTTCGCCCTTTCCTTCTCTTTCTGAGGCTGTTCTGTCACACATTCGTCACTCTGTCCTCCAGAGTGACATTTTAAAATCTTCTTAAGTCTTCTCTAACACCCGGGTTACTTAGCTGCTTAGTTTCTGGTACCTCCAAGGAGATCTGGAGCACTCTGAGTGTGTAGCCTAGTTGGCCAATGGATGTGGGCCTGAGAACATTCTATATGGAGTATTTTCTTATTGCTTAATTAGTTGGTTATTCATAATGGCATTCCTCTCTCTCTCTCTCTCTCTGGCTCCCTCCCTCCCGCCTCTCGCTTGTTGGAACCATCTAACATTGCTAATCCTGATTCTTTGATTTGCTTAAACCAAATATATATACAGATCTAACATAGCCTGTTTAGAGACCAAAGGACTCATTTTACATTCAGTTTAATTCATGGAACAAAAAATGTCATTTGTATTACATTTTTTTTATATTAATGTGTGGATTGGCCATAGAATAGCCATACTGTTTTTTAATTTTTGTATTTTTGTAAGTCCCAGTCTGTTTTGTTTAGGATATTTGGGATTAACAGAAATTCTTTTGAAGCTCTGCGGATGACCCTCCCTGTTTTTCCCAATCTTTGCTCTCTCTCTCTCTCTCTCTCTCTCTCTCTCTTTCTATCTTTATCTCACTCTCTCTATCTCTCTTTTTCTATCTTTATGTCTCTCGCTCTCTCTTTCTCTCTCTTTCTATCTTTATCTCTCTCTTTCTATCTTTATCTCTCTTTTTCTATCTTTATGTCTCTCTCTCTCTCTCTCTTTATGTCTCTCTCTCTCTCTCTCTCTCTCTTTGTCTCTCTCTCTCTCTATCTCTCTCTTTATCTATCTTTATCTCTCTCTCTCTATCTCTCTCTCTTTCTATCTTTATCTCTCTCTCTCTATCTCTCTTTTTCTATCTTTGTCTCTCTCTCTCTCTCTCTCTCTCTCTCTCTCCGTTTGATGTTTCTATTTCAGTGGGCAAACCACATAAGTGCAACTATTGTGGGCGGAGC
>OOFB01000322.1:1494-11684 GCA_900323305.1 Trachyrincus murrayi
TATGTTTGCGGCAAACAAAAAACAGTTGATGAAATTGAACAAGATAGAAGGTGGGCCCTGCAATACAGGAGGATAAACAAAGAGTGAGAGAGAGAGGTGGGGGAGAGAGAGAGAGAGAGAGAGAGAGAGAGAGCGAGAGAGAATGAGCTGGGAGAGAGAGCGAGAGAGAGAGAGGAGTGGGAGAGAGAGCGAGAGAGAGAGAGGTGGGAGAGAGAGAGAGAAAGAGAGAGAGGAGTGGGAGAGAGAGCGAGAGAGAGAGAGGTGGGAGAGAGAGAGAGAAAGAGAGAGAGAGAGAGACAATCAGGACAAAGAGAGAGTGGGGACCGGAGCAACTTGTGTGGGCAAGTGAAGTACACACTCCACCCCACCACGGTACTTCAACGAGCATCGCTCCAAAAACAACTACAAACTATGAAACAACAGACAACACACAAAGAAATATATATGACAAGCTGAGACACTTTCAAGCGCCTCCAACAACAGACTAACACATGAAACAACAGCAGTGGTAGCAGAGCCAGGCGGGAGCCAACACCGTAAGGATCTGAAAGAGGACAAACTGAAAGACACCTGTTGTGTATAGTATACACGCGTAGGAGTGAACATGTCATTAACACTGTGTACCGACACTGTGTCGCTGTAGAGACACACAGTCAGTAATATTTAATGTCGATGATGTAGCACATACGCTCAATAATGTCTGGCTCTATACCAATAATGTTGACATTCTGTCCTTGCCTTTCATTTATACTACTCATACTGTATATAGATTTTTACGTATATTCGTTTTAAATATTTTTTTACAGTGCTGTACTTCTGCTGTGACACCCCAAATTTCCTGTCAGGGATTAATAAAGTACATCTTATCATTTTTCAATAGCAAGAGAATGCACATGGGCGCGTGTGTGGGCGTGTGTCAGTTAGCAGAGCTGGTTTTAAGTCTTTGGGTGCAAGTCCAAGTAGTGGACTTGGATAAATAAAAGCGGACACTGATACATTTGCAATCAGTGTTGCAGATTTCAAATAAAACTATTTTGGTTGATTAATTGGGCGATTAATTAGAGATTGTTTGTTTAATTTGTTGTGTAAAACACGGTTATTAGTTAGAATGTATGGAGAGAATGGCCAAATGAATCCAGAAGATGTCAGTAATACAGAAGCAAACCTGCCTCAGCGCCAGGGCCTGCCCCTCTCTCTCTCTCTCTCTCTCTCTCTCTCTCTCTGCCACTGTGGCTGGTGGATACAAAAATTCGCCTGCAACACAAGCTTCTTACCAGCCATTTTGTGGAGAAAAAAAGAATCTAAGTGAAAGACCGGAAAAGCATGAGCATGGTTGTTGTTGAAGAGATATAGGCCCACAGTAATAGTATAGTAACAGTATAATGATAACAACGGATAATTATGTTAGTCCGGAAATAAGACATTTTATTTAAATAAGAAATTGACGGCAAGGGCTCCATTTCATTCCTTCATCCGGAATTCATAGAACCATGGATTGGCCTTCGTTCAATCCATTCAGCATAGTTCAGTTTAGTTTTCTCTTTTAATAACAAGTAAGGCAAGAGCAATATGTAGTGGAACAGAGAGAAACTCAAATCCCTGGAATTTAAATGACAGCAGGGTTTCCTAAAACGTATGAGGTCCGGTAACACTACTAGGTGGGATGGACGGCTCAACTCATTGCGATCAGCCTCGGTGTCTGCGGCCATAACGTTTGGATTATTTGATGTAGGGCAATATTGTTTTTTTGGACTGAGTTAGAAAGATATTGGATATTCAACAGATATTCGCAATCCGTAATAAAGCGTTCTAAAGTGGGGAACGAAATAACAACGCCAAACCGGGGAAATCAAAGAGGCCATCCCAGGTCAAGTCCCCATTTCCGCGACTCGAATCCGAGTCTCGAGTCTCGAGTCCCCAGCTCAGTTAGTGTATCCACAGTAATCACCTCTGGTTCATCATGGGCCAGCCAGGCATTACGACCGTGCCCATCCACACAATGGCACACCATAAATGTCAATGTAAGCTATTGATCATTTGTCAGTTTCTTCTAAGAGGAAGTTTTTAAAAAAATGACACAGATGGGTATTGGACATACAACCACGGGAAAAACACGCATGTGGGAATGAGCAAACATCGATCCACGGGACACACAATTGCACGTTGATAAGGAATTGATGGGGCTGCCTAGCCGATAATAAGTAACCATTTGCAGACTAATCATCAAGTCCTGTATATGCGAGGTGCGGCTATGTGTTGCAAGTGCCGGCACCATTCCTCTTGCTCGTGCGACTTTTACTTTAAAATTACCCCGCGTTTTTCTTCCTTCCAGCAAAGAACGGATGAATGGAAGAAAAAAATAAATAAACGCACGTTGAAATGAATTGCAGCCGCGTCTAATGAAACAGTTTAACGGCCTTGCTGGTGCTGTATTATCACGCTATGCTCATATTTCCCCACATTTATTTTTCACACATTAAAACGTGTAAAATCCTTCCCCCTGAAGTGAGTTTTTGGTTATTTTTGTGTGTAAACAAACCCATTTGTGAGCGATGCTAGCTGAGCGTCAGTACTGATATCCCACAGGTATAGCGGTCATTATACAAGGTAGAGTCTCTGCATGGTGCAAACTCCCAGCGGCCCCTCAATGTTCTGGGATTGATTGGCCAGGCCTGGGGAAAGGGGGATAGATTTCCTATAGGCATGTCAAGGCCAGACACTAATGTATCCTCTACGTATCGATCGCTGTCGCTCAGCGATTTATGTCAGGGTGACATAACGATTACCTATTACACGTTAGCAGGTAGCATGTATGTTAGCACGTAGCACGCATGTTAGCATGTAGCTTGTATGTTAGTGCGTATCATGCATGTCGTATACATGCTAACACAGTGGTGTTAGGCAAACCTTAGCAGATTAGCAGATTGTACACCACAATGCTATAGTGTATCTCATGTGGAAAACAGAGGATTTTAGAGAGACAGATAGAGCGGCGGAGGGAGAGAGAGACAAATACAAATAGATAGAGAGAGAGAGGTGTATATACCTAAAGCACTCATGGATCCACAGCCTAGTTATACTCTGCTTGGTGTCATGGAAATCTCTGTGGGCTCTCAGGAGGCCCTGGAACACCTAGAGAGAGAGAGAGAGAGAGAGTGACAGAGAAGGAGAGAGGGGTGTGTGAGGGGGGGGGGAATCCATTAAGGAAATACAGACCCATTCATATTCATGTGTTTTTCTTATTCCTGTTCGGTAAAATATTCAACATCCTATTTATATTAGTGGAATATGGTTCATTAATAATTCACAGTCTGTATGTATTTACCCTTGTTATATTGTAAATGTTTCGGCAGATTGCGTCCTCTCCATTAGCGCTAATAAAAACCAAATTTGATTTGAATTTGAATGAGATTGAAGGATATATAAAAAGTTATAGAGCCATTTTCTCCTTGTACTCATTATAGATGGACTTAGTCAAGGGGTGTGTGTGTCTGGGATGATTTTCCTCAACACCAGGGCTTTGACACTAAAAACAAATCAACCATGCAATACAAGATATATCTATCTATCTATTGATATGGCTATAAACATTATACATTATGCATCATACATTATATATAAACATTTGCTTATTTGGGTTTTAGTGAAGGCATCGTTAAAAAACACGACTGCAGCACTAATATGTATTGAGCACATGTACACTACACACTAGTAGGGGTTTGGTTTAGTCAAACATGTACAAGTTGCATTCCTATCGTCCCCACCACTAGAAGGTGTGTGTGTGTGTGTGTGTGTGTGTGTGTGTGTGCCCTAATACCAACTGTGGTTCAATAGCAATCATGTCAGGTTTGGGGCTACAAGCGTGGCTTGGTATGGATTGCAATATTTACAAAATATATTTTACCAGACAGGTTTTTTTTTTGTGGCAAGGTCAAACGTGTACAAGTCACATTCCTCCCCGTCCCCACCACTAACAGGCGTGCATGTGTGTACCTTGGAGATGTCCCTGAGGTTGAAGAGGTAGTGTATCTTGGCCGGCGTGGGCAGGAAGCGGGCCGCTACGGCGTTATAGAGCTCCAGCGTAGCCTGGGTGAGGGTGGTGCCGATGGGCTTCACCTCCTCCACAAACTCCTGCAGCTTCTGGTTGATCATGGTGCTGTAGATGTGCCTGACCTGAGACTCCTGTGTGTGAACGCGTACCATTCAATACTGTTTCGTCAGTTAGCGTTTTCCCAACCCTTTTGTCTTATGAACCCCCACAGCCCTATCAGCACGGCTCAAGTACCCCTTCATCGACGGAATCACTGACATAGCAGATGCTTTAATCCAAAGCATATACGTGACAGGTATAAGCAGCATAGCAGGTAGGCAGGAGTCTTTTAATTGTGTTATGTAAGTATTCTCACTTTGTACATCAATCAATCAATTGTTTTGTAATGTTTGTCATGTTGTGATTCTGTTTAATGTTGTAATGTGCATACTACCTCATAGCTGAAGGTGTACTGATGGTGCATTGGGGGTGGGGCTCTATGGAGCAGGATGGGGTGGGGGGGGGGGGGGGGGGGGGGGGGGGGGGCTGGGGGGGGGGGGGGGGGGGGGGGGGGGGGGGGTGATGGGAGAAAGTAATGTTCCATTGCATTGCTATTTTGTACTATTTTTGTAAAAACAAACCAAAACACTTTTAACAGCGTCGGTAGGCATGTGGATCTTTGGGATTGAACCCAGTACCGTTCCAACCGAGCCATCGTCTATCTACGACTATCCTGCCACCATAATGACAAATAATAACACGCTACAGAACAGGCTAGTTGGAGGTGCAGTTATGCTATGCGTTTATGCGCCTCTATGCGGTTTATGCATCAGGAGCGAATGGGATAGAGGTGAACAGTGAAGTTAACCAGCAAGAACATCCACCGTTTACAAGTGGTAGATGAGTATAGGGGAAGGGTGGTGGGGCTGCGATGCCATTCCAAGTCACCCTATCTGGCAGATTGAAGAGGTAAGACAAGCTCCTGGTGGTTTATATTCCTGAAAGCAATGAGACGCCTGGACCATTTTTTTTGCAGCAGCAATTCATCTTTTTTCTCTGTGTTGAATTACAAGAGGAGAAGAGGAAGCAAGTGGAAAGAAAGATGGAGAGAGAGAGATGAAGTGGGAGAGAGAGAGAGAGCGAGAGAGATGAGGGGGTACAAGTGGAGTGAAGATGGACCAGGAAACGTTAGAAGAACCACAACAACGGAGATGAAAGAGATGGGGGGGAGAGGAATTGAAAAAGCCTCAAAAAGGAGACGAGGAGGGTTCGAGAGCCAGCGAGAAATGAGAAATGAGCGCGAGGGAGGGAGGGTAAAAAGAGTAAAACAAAGGAGGAAAAAAAAGACGGCGAAAGGTAGAGAGGAAAAAAAAACAAGAAGAGGGGTGGGGTGGGTTTGCGGGCTGCCATTCGGTCACTCATGTTTTTCTGAGTGCAAGAACTGAGATGGAGGAAGAGAGAGAGACAGAGAGGGAGAGAGAGAGATAGGGGGGAGAGTGAGTGAGGAAATCAGAGGAGAGAGAGAGGGAGAGTGCGTGCAATTTTTACCATGGTTATCGTGATCATCATGGCTATAATCATAATCAGGGTAATGCCGGTGCAACGGGATTGAAAGGCGAATGCAGCGGCAGGGGAAAGAAATATGAAATGAGCGGGCCGTCGGATCGGGATAAAAGCTCGGGGAGAGAGGGGGAGAGGAGGGAGGGGAGCGAGACCGCCGGGCGCAAAGTGGGGCCATACACGACAAAAGAGAGAGAGAGAGAGAGAGAGAGAGACTAAGAGAGCGAGAAAGAGACAATGAGAAGCTAATATAAAAGGTAAAAGAAGGAGGTTCAGGAAGGCAGTGTGCAGTCAGGAGAGGTGGATCTAAATGGGTGTATGAGGCTCATTTAATTAAATGACACTCCTGGAACTAGGCTATCTCCAGGGCCCCGACTACATGTTATTATGTTATTTATTATTATGTAAGTTATAACACTGGAAATAATAACACTAATAATAATGCCGGGCATGGTGAGAAAAAGCTCATCCACAATGCAAAGAGAACCACGGAGGGGCAGAGGTAAGTGTGATGGTGGTACGTTTTATATATATATATATATATATATAAATATATAAACATAAAGACAAAAAGATTAGAGAGCTGAGGAGGAAATGGACAGAGGGGGCTTAGGAGGATGAGAGAGGGATGATGGAGGGATGGAGGGAGGTATGGAGGAGCTGTCGCAGGAGGTCCAACTCACAGCAGGAAAAGAGGTCTGATCTGTGACTCTGTAGACAACCGAAGGCGTGTTCCAGCAGGCAAGACGAGCGGAGAAGATGAGAAAAAGAAGAAATAGAAACACAGGAGAAAGAGGGATTAGGTTGCAGGAGTACAGGGCGTTGTGTAGGGGATGGGAGAGGGCTCAAGGTGCCTGGGAGCTCAGAGCAGACGGTGGTGTAGCTACCGGCAAACAGCCGTTATCGAGCTGTTATCGCTGCATATATTCTTCTGAACAGCTATCGTTAACACAATACAGTACGTTCTCCATCCACAGGTGAACGCTGAACGTGTGGACGTATGAAGAATGTTTGTTGATCCAGTGGACCGATGAAAACAAGCGAGTGCTACTGATACGCTTATTAATTTAAAAAAAATTGTGTCTGACAAGAGTAGTCTACTGTTCAATTTCTCTCAACATTACTTACAAGAATTCACCTACCGTTTGTTCTGACGAGTCAGAGAAAGTCAATCCTTTAGTTTTGATCCGGTCACAGTCTCAGAGGCGCATAAAGCCCTAGAAAATCGGCAACTCCTGATAATTTGGAGCCTTACTTCCTACAGCTAGCAGCTGATATTATTGCACCACCTTTGACACATCTTTTTAATCTCTCTCTGGACAAATTCCTCTTATATGGAAATCTGCCTTTGTTCTTCCCTTGCTTAAAGGGACCCTACAGTCTTAAACAGTTATAGGCCTATCTCCTCATTGTCAGTCCTGGTTAAGGTACTGGAATCCCTTGGGAGTGAACAGCTGAAAGAATTCTACTATCTACTGACAATATTACTATAGTAGCCTTAAAAGTAGATTTTATTGAATTTCTAGACAACAAGCAACACTGTGCAGCCCTTTTTATTGACTTATCTAAGGCTTTTGATACTGTGGATCATGCAATATTGAAGCAAAGACTTATCAGTGTAGAACAAACTGTCCATTGGTTTGAAAATGATCTATCAGGCAGGTCTCAGTGCGTGCAGGCAGACGCTATCACTTCTAGCTCTCTTAGTGTATCCAAGGGCGTGCCCCAGGGATATTTTCAAATTTCACACTTTTATGCGGATGATACTGTGATATACTGCTCAGCGTCTACACCAAAGCAGGCTCTTTGTCAGCTACAACTAGCTTGTAATACTGTAAAGTTTAAAACTTGCTTTGAATGCTGACAAAACTCAAAACATGTTTTCCAAAGCACAATATAAGACATTGAGCCTTCCATCTATCACCACGTTTCAGGGCTCTGAGATTGAGTCTGTATGTCAATACAAATATCTAGGAATTATAATTGATGATTCTCCCTCTTTTACTCCTCACATTCAGCAATTGGTGAAAAAACTCAAGTTGAAATTGGGTTTTTATTTTAGAATCGAGAAATTACCTGAATCTTAGCGAGCTGGTCTCACTGGATGCATTCAAAGTAATTTAAAATGACTTGGAGGCAAATCTGGCTGCAGATGTTTTGACTGATTCATACCGCCCCTGTTTGATCCCTGATGTTGATGACTCTCTCGTAAAACGCTCTCGTAAAAGAGATTTTTCCTGGTTAAATAAAGGATAAATAAATAAAATCATTGTATTGGGGAAATATTATGGGTTATATCATTCATTTGTAAGGCTTTAATTGAATGGTCTATCGCTGTATCTATCTATCTATCTAGCTATTTATCTATTTTTCTTCGGATAAAAAATGTAAATAGACAGAAGACAGGTGAGAATAGAGTAGAAGAGTAAATAGGACGCGAGCAGGGGAACAAGGGGGGGGGGACAGGAAAAAAGGTGAGAAGAGAGGAGAACAGGAGCAAAGGGAAAGGAGAGGAAAGGGGGAGGACTAGAGAGAAGAAAAGAGAGGAGATGAGGAGGAGAACAGGGTTAGTACGTGGGGACTCACGTGAGGGAAGGTCATGTTGATGAGGTTGAAGCGACTCTGCAGGCGACCAGAGATGTGAGTCCTGCCTCCACCAGGGGGCCCCATGGACGCCAGCAGGAACATGTCCTGACGTCACGCACACGCACACGCACACACACACACACACACACACACACACATACAGTAAAGCGAATGCATGAAGCCCATTCATTACCAAAGTGATCACTTCAGAGGGGTGATTAAGGGCAGTCAAACGGCTAACATCCAAATGCTCACCCACGTTAACAACAAGCCCATAAAAACCCCTCACACAGACAACTAGGAGAAGCGTAATGTTCTTCCGGTAACGCACGGACGCACACTCCAACGTCATATATCTCTTACACTGAGAGTGCCCCCCCCCCCCCCCCCGGAAAACACCACAAACAGAAAAGGTCATTATGATACAGGGTTATCAGGTGGGTCATTCGGGTGAAAAGACACTGAAGACCAAAGTGTACTTCTGTGTGGAACAGCCCCCGTAGGTACGGCAGTAGTAGGTAGTACGGGTAGTACAGGTACGGCATGGGTCTCTACGTCACCTGCGTAGCCCACAAAGGCTGCTATTGTAGGTTATGTGCACCTCTCCAAAAATGTAATTACCGGCAGCCGTCTTTCCTGCTCCGTTCTCTGGTTCATTTATGGGATTGAATGAGTGACCTTTGGAGACTTCTGGTGGACAACGCTCAGAATCACCGAAGCAGAAGGTAACCGATGACACATAAGACAAACCCATTCTCACCATGACATTTGTGTAGGACTTTTGGGCAAGGACAGTGAAGAGAGACAGGAATGAAGGTTGATGGAGGGAAGGAATGACACGTAGCATAGCACGGCGGTCGGAATCAAACCTGCGGTCACTACAAGGCGTATCGCCCCCACATGGTTAGCACAGTAGCGGGGTTGAGTCAAGTCAAGTCAAGTCAACTTTAATCACAGTTACAGTCTCAATGGGCTTCACAGACCCACATTTTATGACACCCCCCCGAAATCCTAGCCCCCCCTCACAGTTACAAGGGAAAAACTCCCTTCATTTGTGCTGAGCCAGCGCGCACACCTCACCTTGACACACTTGAGGGTCTGCTTCTGCCGGTCGTACCAGAAGCCGTGGTCCACCCAGAGGCGCAGGAGCTCCAGGGGGGGCTGGGAGCCGAAGCTGTCGTGGGCCGGCATGTTGAGGTCGTCCAGGAAGCACAACATGCGCTTGCCCCCCGTCGGCACGTACACGCCCTTGGTGCGCTTCTCCACTCGGCTCTCCACGATGGCCTGCACGTTGTTGGATGTGGTCTGATGGGAGGAGAGAGCGAGAGAGAGAGACATAGAGAGAGACATAGGGAGAGAGAGGCTTTTCATGTGCTTTGGCAATTTAAATGTACGTTTCGCGTGCCAAGGAAGCCCTTTGAATTGAATGAATAGAGATAGATAGAAATAGATAGCGGGAGATAAACGGTGAGTGACAGACAGATAAAGAGAGAGAGAGAGAGAGAGAGAGAGAGAGAGAGAGAGAGAAAGCGAGAGAGCTAGAGACAGAAGAAGAGAGAAGATTAGATAAGATAGAGACAAAGATAGACAGAAAGAGAGAGATAGAGATAGAGAGAGAGAGAACATCCCAACTGTGTTGTTGAACATGAATCAAAGAGACTTAAAAAAGTTTCTATCCAGACAAAAGCGTTGCTAACAATGTTACCCTGAACACAACAACACAACTTTATCAACCAAGGCTAATAATACCCGGAATGTGTGTGTGTTCTTGTGTGTTTGTGTGTGTGTGAAACATTGAGGCAAACACACTTCAGGTGGTAGTCCTTCAACAAGACACATGAGAGAGAGAGAGAGAGAGAGAGAAAGAGAGAGAGAGGGAGAGAGAGAGAGAGAGAGAGAGAGAGAGAGGGAGAGAGAGAGAGAGAGAGAGAGCTGTGAGTCATACAGCCAGAGAGAGTTTGGGAGACGGAGACAGAATTAAAAAGAAAAGCCTGGCCGAGAGACATTGGAAAAC
>OOFB01000327.1:1599-11744 GCA_900323305.1 Trachyrincus murrayi
ATGTCAACCTGGCTGTGGACATGACCGGGATCTCCACCAAACAGCAAGTCTGAACCAGACATGGATGGTGTTTCACTGATGTAGCGTAGAGATGAGGAGGAGGTGGGGGGGGGGGGGGGGGAGGGGGGGGGGGGGGGGGGGGGGGAGAGGGGGGGGGGGGGGGTGGCCAATAGGAATTTGAATAGAGGAGCCCTGCACTAGAAGCTACATAGTCGAAGGCCGTTAAGTTCTGCGTGCATTCTCCCATTCTCCCGTTTGTATTCGGTTTAGCGAAATTAGAACGGGTGACCTTTTGCATGCTGCACGGCCGGTTCGCCTCAGCCAATGAAGGCCACTTTAAGAGTCTGAAACGTGATCGATTGAATCCTCATCTTCAGGCACATCCGACTTGACACGGAGCCTCGTTGAGAGACAAACAATACCTTGTGTACAACCGAAGACAGACATGATTTGGAAACCAAAAGAAAAAAGAAAAAGCGTGGTATGTAAGAAATTGTGCAATAGTTCAAACCAGCTGTGTGTGTGTGTGTGTGTGTGTGTGTGTGTGTGTGTGTGTGTGTGTGTGTGTGTGTGTGTGTGTGTGTGTGTGTGTGTGTGTGTGTGTGTGTGCGTGCCAACCATTCCGTAATCAACTCCATTCGTGATGGTGTGGCGCCGCTGCTCTTCTCGGCTCCGCCCGTGTCGCCTGGAGCCGGCGGTAAATCCTGTGGCTGATTCGCTCTGAGACCTCGGAAGCCCCGCCTCCGCAGCACCTGAACGAACAAGAACAAGGGCATGACATTGATTCACTTTTATGGCTGAAGCCACAGCCAATCGCTACGCGTTCTTCCCCGCATTCAAGGTTGCGCTGTCAGCTGCAAGGAATGCATGCTATTCCTAACAACACGCAACAACAAACCAAGACGTTAGCAATCAGAACTACTTCTATTCACAGCCCGTTTAAAAAGAGAGGACTCAGCGTCCATTAAAGTTTAGGATAGGACTGGTACACACACCGACAATGCAATTTCATGAAACAACATAATAAAATATGTAAAATTAACTAAATAGATAGATCTGATTGATGGGTACTTTAGTCCTAGTAGCAGTACACATCAGGACAAAATAAAAAGAATAATAATGCAAATTGGAATTTACAGTAGACAATCTAATTAAATATGCATACATGTAAAGAATAACAAGCATCTGTGTCAAAGAAACAGCTGAATCAAAAGCAATAAACTCTATAGTCTTTTGGTTGGTACAGATACTGTGAGATCTAGAGATCTATTCATATCCAGATATTCATTAACCTTAACACACCATTAGCCTACCCTTAGTCACACCTGACAAGCATGACAGGCTATGCTATGATCCAGAGCAGGAAAATCAGGAAACGCGCAACTGTTTAATGACCGTTAACATAATTATAAAGACAGAAGGGCGGCGGCATGCACAGGCGACAGCAGAATTGAACAGATTATAATAGAGTATTCATCCTACACACGGCCTTCCCATCCACACCTGAGGTCACCTCTCAGGATGGATGGGAGGATGACACCTCCTCTCCTCTGCGCCCTAGAACTCATCTCCTGTCCTGCTGATTTAAAACCTACAGGACATACCTTTAAGCCACACTTTCAACTGCTACTTTAAGTCATATATGTACTATTTATCTTTTAGACACATCTACATGTCATTACTGAGCAGGTAGGGGTTAGGCATCTTGTCCAGGTGTGCCTACAGGTTGACTAGGCTGACATTGGGGGTTTGAACCCAGAACCGTCAGCTAATGGGGCTCCGACCAGGCTGATATAAGCACCACTAAACAGTAGCTCCCCGGGGTTTATGCTGTGCAATGATGCAAGTC
Organism: Trachyrincus murrayi; assembly: GCA_900323305.1. Lineage (NCBI taxonomy): Eukaryota > Metazoa > Chordata > Actinopteri > Gadiformes > Macrouridae > Trachyrincus > Trachyrincus murrayi. Next base: position 3,449 of record OOFB01000327.1, read on the forward strand.
ATCAGGGGTGAGGGGGTGACTCTGCATGGGAGAGCGATCGTCTTAAAAGGCTCATTCATTCTCACGCGTGGTTGCCTCAGCTTCCACGCCCCAGCCCCTGACTGCATGATGTCAGTGGTGTTGTATATCCGGATGATGTAATATCGTTGTATTGTATTGTTTGGTGGTCTATGCTAAAATTAAGCTTGTATGTTTTGTAAGCTTTATTTTTAATACATAGTTCAATGGATGGTCATTAAGTTTTATGCTTTCACAAAAAACGAGTTATTAATTATCAAACCATAGTTACAAGTGAGAAGCAGGATATTGTTGTCGTTACATTGTTCTAACTTCAGCATGTTCGGGGTATTACGCACCACTAGAGGGAGACATTTTCATATTTACCGTGCATTGTTGGGCGTCAACATAGAGCAATATTGGAACAGGGCGGATTGTGTAATAATACAACTATAACTATATGAAAGACCCTAATATTATAGTTAACATCTTGCTTTAACACCTATACTGTTAAGGTGAAACCAAAGGAGGGTCATTATGTAGTTATAAATGTTAAATAATGCTCTAATACAGACCCCAACCAACGACATGCTAAACGTCTCTTCCAAGGAACACCTGGGTCTTCTCAGGCAATCTCTGAGAAGAAATATGAGTGACAGTTGTTACCGTGGCGAGAACATCACTGACTGGTATGGATTCTGTGAGTGTGACGTTCTATTCCACCTACGAGCCAACAAAGATTCCATAGGACGCTGTCACCTTAAAGGAGAAGAATGATCTCTCTCTCCCTCCCTCTCTCTCTCCCTCCCTCTCCCTCACCCTCATAGAGGAATGCCTCAAACGTGTGAGTGTACAGTACAGTGTGAACTATGTAACCTCTCAACCTCGTCTGACTTGCAGGCTTAGAAAAGGAACGTGGGTACTACACAGTGAGACGTGCGTTATACAACGCAGCGAAACCAAAGGTTTGACTGATCCATGGATTATTACAAAGTTATCATAAAAAAGAAAAAGGTTGTAGTATTAACAAGTCTGCTAAGAACCTGCTTCGTGTGTTATACAAAATACTACATCTTTGTTTTATTCAGCATTTAACAAAACACACACAACACCCACAGCAGTCCAGTCCAGAACCAGGGTCATTACAGATGACCTTTCACCTTTCTCTCTCTCTGTCTCTTTCTCTCTCTCTCTTTGTCTGTCTAACTTTGTCCTGAGTCCAATTGATGCTAGTAGCAAAGGCCTGTAGGGCATTTGAGAGAGCGAGAGAGAGCGAGAGAGAGAGAGAGCGAGAGAGAGCGAGAGAGAGCGAGAGAGAGAGAGAGTTTGCATGCAGCTAACACGCATAGGCCTGGCGATAACAGAAATCAAGAAAATTCAAACAGACTCTTGGAGTGTGTGTGTGTGTGTGTGTGTGTGTGTGTGTGTGTGTGTGTGTGTGTGTGTGTGTGTGTGCTTTGCTATTGTAACAGTGCACAGAGAGGCCTATAACACACACATTATTGAGTTACTTACCAGGCCTGGATCTTTGGAGCTGCGGCGATTCCAGCGCAAGCGAATCAATTGCCCGGACACGACTTTGCTGAGGGGCCGTTTGTTGCACGGGTACAACAGGGACCCGCTCCAGACTCCTTCCAGACCTTTCGAGCCCCGCGTTGTACCTCGCTGTCCCACACGCAGGGTACCCGCTCCCATCCTCTGGCCTGGTGCGGCTCTGCAGCGAGGACGCGCGGTGCTGCGTGTTGGCCACATTGCTCGGCCCCAGAGGCCGAACTTTGTTCTCAATTCGCGGGCCGACGACATTGCACGTTGAATGCGAGGCGGGTTTTGTCGCCTGGGCCTTGAAGTGATTCTTATTATTCTCGGGGTTGAGCATTGAGCAGCGCAGCCCCGCTACGAACCTCTCGAAAGTGAGGCAGCCATGCGGTGGAGAAACTCGCCTCAAGCACTCCAACACCCCGCCGGGTAGGTCCTGCGTGTCTGCGCCCTGCCATCGGCTCTCGATTTCGGATATATGCACAAACCCCCGTCTCCCGTCATCTAAAATATCAAAGAGGGTCCTCAAACTGTGGAGGAAGGCTTTCGGTAAGCCGTCGGTCGAGTAGTCGCTTTCTTTAGGCTGCATTCTGGCAGTTCTGAAGCTGCCAGACCGGCCGTGAAAACCTTGTTTTCTTGCGCCAATTCGACCATAAGTTGCAGATTGCGTGTTCGGGTTGCAGCCCTCTGTCGCTATCAGAGCCATGAAGTTGTATGGGATACTTCCACCGAGTGACATTCAACTTCACCACACTAATCAGCTGCAGCATTGACTCAAGTCCGAGGTAAATTGGAAATGTTCCCGTTCAAAGTGTCCCACGGAGTTGTAAACAACACGATGTTTGTGTGTGTGTGTGTGTGTGTGTGTGTGTGTGTGTGTGTGTGTGTTTTCTTTGCAGCTTCTCGTGTCGGCCGCAATACTTTCTGCAGCACCGCCCTTCAAACGTCTGTGCGTGTCTGCCGAGGCGTGCGGCTATTGGTCACGGTGACGGAGAGACGCGCTCCTATTGGTCACGGTGATGGAGCGACGCGCTCCTATTGGTCGAAGATTGTGAATGGCACAAGTTTGAGTTGAGGTTTTAATTGTTGCAGGCGAGACGTTATGTCCCAGGGATTCATATCGTGTTTCAGAAACCATTTCACAATAGGCTGATTCTGTTTTTTTTAATACGGTCAACTTCAGACAACGTCAAATACAACCATGTCAAATAAAAGTGTTTCTGTTCTATTATAGGTCTACATTATAAACATGAGTAATATCTGAGTTCCGTCACATATACACACACACACACACACACACACACACATCCACCCTTCGTGCCAATCAATTACGCACGAACACACACACCAGGCGGCATGATCAACTGTTGTTGCCATCGATCTGGATCCAATGAAATGTAGAGAAGGACTCGGTGGCATTGATTAAAAAGACCAGGCAGGCATTTGTTGCAGGATTGCATTCACCGTGGAGAGATACAGACAGATATGTTACGTGTGTGTGGAAGAGGAAGAGAGAGAACGAGAGAGAACGAGAGAGAGAGAGAGAGAGAGGCGACCTCGCTGTTACATGAGCGCGTCGTGTCCTTCTGATTATTAGACTTATAGGGTCAGACAACCTCGCTCTCCTCTAACTCTTCTGCTGCCACGCGAAGCTACCAACACACACACACACACACACACACACACACACACACCTTCACGGTTTTAGTGCAGTGCAGAGGGTTAATGATGCATGACTTTTTAAGTGTTACTTTCGCCCTCAGGATGCCCCCCCCCATCCTGACCAATCGATGTTCCAAATGGACCACACACACACTCTCTCTCTCTCTCTCTCGCTCCTCCCCCCCCCCCCCCCCTTATTTGTCCCGAGTTCAAATTCTGGACTTTGGTCATTTAGTTTCCTTTAAGCCTCGTGTGAGTCTTGAACGGTTCTATTGTTTCAACCAAAGACAGTTTAGTTAATTATAGCCAATATACCATTAATGAATTAACTAAATTAATCCAGCATTGTTATTTGAGTATCAATATTGGTTTTGGTAAATACAAACAATTAAAACCACAAAAACACATTTTCCCGTTTTAAAAAACTACTCAGACATTATCTGGTCGTTTTTTAATAATGGTGGCCCTTACATTGTTGCTGTGAACAAAACTAAATTAGGAGCAAGTGGTTTAATAATTTGTGGAAAGGACAAATGTCTTAATCGTCTCCAGTGCAGCAGGACGACCACTAGCGGTAGACATTGGTATTACATTATAATACTAATAACAGTAACTGCATTACATCCCTTTAAAACCAAAACTAAAGCCTGAGTTATGAACTCACAATGATAATACATCGAAGACCAATCATTATGTCTTAATTTATTGAGTCTACTTTTCTTTTACTTTTTTACTTTTGTTGTTAAAAAATGTATTTAGCATTAAAAGGCAGTATTGCAGGGAAATGGATCTGCTAAAGCACAAGGTAAATAGATCTTGGCAATTCATGAATATACCTGGAAATGATTAGTCTTATACAGTCTTATACACAAAAATATTAGCAGTCAGTGTTGAATATTTCCAATGCTACTCCATTACATCTCCATAGGTCGTCTTCTTCGGGGCTGCTGGGTCCTCCGAGTCAGGAACTAAAACTAAAACAAGATGGAGAATTACTTCATGACCACGAATTGATGGGACAGAATGGAGTTCAGCAAGGACACATTTCAGCACTGACATCATCCTTTTGAATTAAATTACCGAAAACATGAGTAAAAGAGTTAACATGAGTTAAAAGAGGCAGTTCGACAAACAGGTCCGTTACCATGCACTCACCTGTCGATGGAGACGTGTCTGGAAGTTCTCCTTTTTCGAACAGCACCCACGAGTCAGTGCATTTCTTGGTCGCCCAGCGGGTCACCGCGTAGCTCGCCATGGACGCTCCGGCTGGGTGCAGAATGGACGGGGTCGGCGTGGATTACATTACATTACAATTCCTCAGGTCAGGATAGGAATCGATCCGTGTCGTGGACTGCATACAGCCCAGCGATACTAATAAAAGACTACCTAGTTATGAATCCCACTGAGGACACTTGTGTTTCTTTTAAGAATGCACTTCTTACCAAATGAAAAGAGCAGGTTCCACTGCAGTGCATTGGGATGCTTCTTCTGCAAAGATCTTTGAAGGGCAAAGAACCAGGCGGTACCTGGAATAACACACGACAGGTTAGATGCACTCGTGCAGCCACAACCCCCCAGTATTGTTTGTGTGATCAGAGGTTTGTTTGTGTCATCAGAGGTTTGTTTGTGTCATCAGAGGTTTGTTTGTGTCATCAGAGGTTACCTAACAGAAACGTGGCAGTGCCCTTCATGAAGGCGGACGACTGACATGCAGCATACTGCTGTAGACCCTGAGAGAAAACAACAACAAAGCAGTCAACATTCATATCACAACTGGTGGTTGTTGTTGTTGTTGTTGTTGTTGTTGTTGTTAAGGCTGTAGAGGTGCATGGTGGTGCAGTGTGTGATCGATCAGTAGGTCAGTGGTGTGTGTAGTCTACATCATATACCCACGGGGTGCTTAGCAGCCAGGGCATCGTCCACTTTCCTCAGTCCGATGTTAACCATTTAGTCGCCGTCGCTGCAAAGTCTCTCACATGAAAATATATGCGGCAGGACAAAACCACAGGGCAGACAAATAATAACTGTTATGAAAGTTTCCCCTTCCGCATTGGACGCCAACGACTCGTGAACACACAAGCGAAAGACACGAAGAGCCGTCAGGTGGGAGGCGGGAGGAAACTAGAGCGCCGCCACGTGGCGTGGAGTACAGACGACAGCCTATAGTAGGACTACATTCACCTAGTAGGACTACATTCACCTAATATTGATATTTAGCTGTCATTCCAAAAAAATTAAAAGGCTAGTAATTCGTTCTTTAATGATATAATCGGTGCAATCCACCCAGTTTTTGAGTCCACACCGCCCTCAGGACTGTAGGCCACTACCACCTGTAAATGTAGTCCTCCATGTAACACCTTCAGACACTCCACCAGGTAGATCCCACACTTGTATTACTATACTGTTTCACTCAAACACTAGGGCGGCCTTCCCAAGCTGCACCCCTGCTGGGTTCTGTATCACGGCCCTACAGCCCCTATCTAAGTGCATGGCGAGTCACAATGTTATAACACGCCATTACATTAGATCTAATGGAAGATATAAACTGTACTACGCGTCACTGAAGCAGTAGTAGCCGGTGTGAAGGCAAAACCACATGCCATCTGCCGTACATGTCCGTCATTCTTGAACATCGGTTGGTGTGTCCACCAATACAGAATGAGTGCAATGTGTCATGCGCCACTCCAACACCCTCATCTGTTGGACTATGGAGGACAGGGTGTTCTTTCAACTATTTTACTACCAGGTGGGATGCTGAAATCTACCCTCTAGTGACATCACAAGTGGAGTGTGATGGACAGATAAGCTGACCAGTCGGACCAGTTGGTGGTAGGCTGAGCTGATCTATCCATCACACATCTGGGTGGACACTCCCACTTGTTACTTTGTGTTCGATGGCCTAGCCTCCAGGCTACACAATTATGACAAAAATTGATTATTTTGCCCGATATTGTGATTGCGATTGTTCATTGTGATTCGCAGATTATCGATTCAATTACTATTCTGTGGCGCCTGCTGCATATAAAAAACAATACCGCAATTGCTGAGTTGTAAGGGTTTGTAATTCGATTTTAATGTAACGGGCATACAAAATGTGATTTAAAGTAGACTAAACTAGTGAAGATAAGTCTACTGCCCGTGCTGCCCTGGGACATAAGAGGAGCAGACCCATAGTTAGTGTCATGAGCGACACCTCTGAAAAGTGTCTATATGTCGTGTTCCGCTAAGCACTTCTACTAACCCACAAATCAAACTTTACTTTATTCTTTTATTTGAGCATTTTACAGTGAACAAATGATCTGCTATTCCCAACCGTAATCCATTTCACATACTGTAGCTCTTCTGATTAGTGCTTATATACTTACAATAAAGATTCTCTAATTATTAACCACTTACTCCTCATCCACACTAAGGACAAACTCTTAAAAGGAGCAAACATTGTGCAGTGTTCAAAAACCTGTTCACATATCATGAAAACCAAAACATTGTTACATGGTTTTATGCAAGTATCGGACAGAACTGAAGACACGTAACAGGACAAATAAAGAGGTGTTGCATTATGGCCAATGCAGTGTAAACAGAACTGGGGGATCAGGCTGCGAAGGAACGATTTTAATATTTTTTTTAAAGGCCCAGTGACATTTGAACTATTGGAGAGAGCTGAAACAGAATCTGATTCAACATGTGGAGTTGGGTTTGTGACCATTTGTGATGTCACAAAGGGCTACAAATCAAACTGGATTGTAGGATCACTTTAGTTTGCGTACATTCTTACAAAGGAAACGATGGCAAAACATCGTCACATTTTCTCACCCATTGTTACAACAATCAAGTGCTTACGAACTGGAAGTACAAGCGACTTTTCGTACAATATGGGACTTTTAATGAACTCTTAAAAATGAACACGAATATTATCGATTGTGGCCAAGATAAATTAGCAGGGGTTCGAAGTGTGTTTTTCCTCCAAGGCTACCATATGTGGAATTTAGTGACCATAATGGCATGCAGTGCTATAATGGCTGCACGCCGAAGTCAGGGTAGACAGGATTAAAACAGACCCCGTGTGCCAATTCAGGCCACACCAACGCTTTCAAAAACTCTCCTCACACAAACCTATACATCTCAGGACAAATTTGAATTCAACGCAATTTAACCACGTCGGAGTGCCAATGAAGACCAGGCCAGCTGTAAACATGTGCCACCGACTAGCAAGTCACTCAACTTTCCAGCAGGCAGCTTGGAGTTGGCTCATGTCTATTGATCAGTACAGGTGTGCCATATCAAACTTTGTGTTCTGATAAGTTTAAAAACGAAACCCAAAGGCCGCTCCTCTTTAAAATAAACTCTAAAGCCTTTATTTACTGGCTAGTTCAATACAGAACAGGTGAAATGGAAAACTTTCCCCCCCCCCCCCCACCCGCCACCCCAAAAGAACAGGTCCAAATATTTATTATTAGGAATAGGACCAAATACTTAACAACTTATGAAACTCAAAAAACATAATATGGCCCCTTTTGAAAAAACAACATATAAACATAACAAACAAAACTATACATTAACACCCCGCCCACTTCATCAAACGTCCTTCAGTCCATCATGGCATGACACACGCATACGTACACAAGAACAGACTCAATACTGGTAGTGTGACTTTAAATCAGTGGAGTCCATCTGTGGCATGTGGTGGAGGTGGGGTGGAGGTGGTGGTGGTTGGTTTGGGAGAAGCATGACGGACTACTTGGATGTGGTCAGGAGGGTTGATCAGAGGTTCGATGGCGGCCATGTGCACGAGAGAGCGAGACAGGTCAGAGCGGGAGAGAGCGAGAGAGAGACAGACGGGTCACACAGGGAGAGAGTGAGAGAGAGAGAGAGAGAAGAGACAGTAGTCTTGGGGGGGGTCAAGTGACGAAACAGGAAGGAAAAATTATAATAAAAATCGACCACCATCTGTAGTCAACCGTGGTCCAAGGAAGCTTTGATGTTTTTGATCTGTAGGACAACCTCTATCACACACACACACACACACACACAATTACAGACCTGGCTGTCAAGTGGTTAGCAAGCACAGACCCCGAGCCACAGCAGTACATATCCTCCAGCT
>OOFB01000332.1:3023-22909 GCA_900323305.1 Trachyrincus murrayi
CCTGGCGGGCTGTTTTTTTATTTATAAACTCCTCCTTTATATGAATGAGAGAACAAGGACAAAGACCTATCTTGAATCATTTTGAAATTGTCAAAAGATTTTATTTGCGCCCATGGGTAATCAGGTCAGCTGTCTAATCATGGGTGACAAAGCACAGCAGCAGAATATAGCAATTAAATGAAGCAACAGCAAAAAATGCAGCCTGCAATTCTGCCCACTAAACATTTCTGAAGAGGTACAATTTCATGCCAATTTATGAAAAAACAATCACACTGAGATCGCTTGTGAATGTTGTTTCCATGGTGTTATTCAACACAACGCATTGCATTGTAAAGTGAAATAGTCGGTACAGGTACATCTACGTCCAAGTTTATGGATATATTCCGATTTCTAACCCATGTTGAAAATGGTAGATCCTTCCTCCAGCATCGTAATCTTTCTTGATTGCTGTGATTTGTTTTCTAAACAACAACAGCTATTGCCCCACTCTATATTTGCTGGAAGTAGGTTGGAAAAGAATGAGCATTTTGGGAGAGATGCTGAGGGAGGCAGTCAGGCAGAGGATGCTAGTTTTCCACATCATGGTGTGGGATGTACACCTGTCTCCATTTCAATCCATCAAAATGACACATGTGAAGGTTATATCCATTAAACAGCAAAGTCACTGCCAAGGCCCTGATGTTTTAGCATGAACTTTATCACATGGAATCAAATGGAAATTAGATTGAGATGGTTTTTGGACACCAGAATCTCTTGTGACAGGCAGGTTGGGGACATCCTCACATGTGTCATCAGAGGATCATTTATATATTTTTAATAGCTTTTTGTATCTGCAATGTAAAGCTGAAAATGTACATAAATAAACACAAATAAGCCCCTTTCAAGAGCTCCAAACTGCAGAGCTAATGTCCACCTTTGACACTGCAATGTCGTTTGCGATGTCGTGTGAAAGTGCAGATTATCGGGTAGCTTTTATGAAGCAGCGCTGCTTAGCTTGCTATTACTATTACATTATAACTATTACTATTACATTATAGCTATTACTATTACATTATAGCAATACTCAAAGAATATAACTTAGGGTTAGTGAGAACAGCAGAACGTGTCTGTTATCAACCCTTAGCTCCAGACATCCCTACTTGACCCCCTCTCCATTAACTCACATTTAGCTGAGGGTTCTCAATGCAAACTCTATAACACAAACACAACCTCATAATAAACACAACTCATAATAATAATAATAATAATAATAATAATAATAATACACTGAGCACATTGCAGTGAGTTTGTTACTAAAGATCGTGATACAACACCTCTATTACTTAAATATAGTAGAAAAAACATTGCATGCTGTGTTATGGTTGTTTACCTGCTTTCTCCTTTTGAAGGCGGAGGGTGGAGAACTGTTTGGTTGTCCTCCATGTCCACGACACATTTTGTCTTCAATTCCAATTCTGCAGAGACAAGTTTGTTTTGAAAGGCCCTTCGAGGGAAAAGTCATATTCATAAGTAGTCCTAAGTCTGACTCTTCATAAGTAGTCCTAGGTTTGACTCTTCATAAGTAGTCCTAAGTTTGACCCTTCATAAGTAGTCCTAAGTTTGACTCTTCATAAGTAGTCCTAAGTTTGACTCTTCATAAGTAGTCCTAAGTCTGACTCTTCATAAGTAGTCCTAGGTTTGACTCTTCATAAGTAGTCCTAAGTTTGACTCTTCATAAGTAGTCCTAAGTCCTAGGTTTGACTCTTCATAAGAAGTCCTAGGTTTGACTCTTCATAAGTAGTCCTAGGTTTGACTCTTCATAAGTAGTCCTAAGTCTGACTCTTCATAAGTAGTCCTAGGTTTGACTCTTCATAAGTAGTCCTAAGTCTGACTCTTCATAAGTAGTCCTAGGTTTGACTCTTCATAAGTAGTCCTAAGTTTGACTCTTCATAAGTAGTCCTAAGTTTGACTCTTCATAAGTAGTCCTAAGTCTGACTCTTCAGAAGTAGTCCTAAGTCCTAGGTTTGACTCTTCATAAGAAGTCCTAGGTTTGACTCTTCATAAGTAGTCCTAAGTCTGACTCTTCATAAGTAGTCCTAAGTCCTAGGTTTGACTCTTCAGAAGTAGTCCTAAGTCCTAGGTTTGACTCTTCATAAGTAGTCCTAGGTTTGACTCTTCATAAGTAGTCCTAAGTTTGACTCTTCATAAGTAGTCCTAAGTCTGACTCTTCATAAGTAGTCCTAAGTCCTAGGTTTGACTCTTCAGAAGTAGTCCTAAGTCCTAGGTTTGACTCATGAGGTCCATAAGATGAAGGGACGTCGTTTGAATGTTCTCAGCGAAAACCTTCTGACAGTGAAATGTGGAATAAATGAAACGCGATCGGAACAGAAAGAACAGTAAGTAGTTCTTACAACAGAAAGAACAGTAAGTAGTTCTTACAACAGAAAGAACAGTAAGTAGTTCTTACAACAGAAAGAACAGTAAGTAGTTCTTACAACACTCACCTCTGCGGTTCATGGGCCGAACTCGTACTGCCACTTTTACCTTTGAATCCGACATTTTCGTCCACTTCTCTCCCGGCCAAGCTATCGGTGTGCAGCCTGGTCTGGGAACACGCAGTGGCCCAGATTTACGCCGGATAAAAGGCCGTATAAGCGAATTAAACAACCCCAAACACGTCAAGACCGTGGGAATTGGAAATGAAATATGCATGAATTGTGTTTATATCCATCCAAGTTCGGGTGTGAAGCAGATCCAGCCCCCTGTTCCAGCAGCAGACGGCATCCCGACGGCCATCTTCCAGCGGAGCAGGACTGCTGCTGTCCTCCTGGAGGCGGTTCCTCCCCATGTCGACCCAAAGAGGTACTACAGCGACTTGATTTATCATTTAATACGCCTTAATAAACCATTACACATTTGACCTGAAGAATGTTGTAAATGACTGCAACTATTTTCATGCACAATCTCAACCTCTGTGTGCCAATCGATTACGCACGCGCGTGCACACGGAATCGATGAAGGCACACAACAGGTTAGGAACCGTTGCATGATCATGCAATGATGTAGGCCTAGTTTATTCTTTTGAGATGTGTGTAATTTCAGGTTTAAGTTAAAAGACAGGCTTATTTCACCAAAGTCACCAAACGTAGGATAGAGTATAATTGTAAGCAGACAATCACATTTATTTCCCTCATCAATGTAATGCAAGTTAAAACACATTTTTTACACGATTTCTCAAATAATAACAATCATTATTTAAAATATATACTTTTTATAGGCTAACTTTATTTGATAATGTAATATTATATTTGATATTAGGCTATATTAGTGAATTGTATATTATATTGCAGAATAAATCTTCACAGAATGGTCTCCACTGTCCAAAACTGTGAGTGTGTTGTCCTTGGCTGCACAAATCATCCCAACTGGCTGCACAAGGTTCTCTCCTATAAGGGGAGTCAGTGCGGTGCCCTTGTGCAGCTTCCAGATCATTGCCTGCTGGCGGTCAATAATAATCACATTCCCATCTCCGTCGAAAGCCACTGCGGAGATGCACAGCCAGGCCGTGGACCCCAGGCTGAGGCTGAAACTGTCTATCTGATAGAGGAGGCTGAAGTCTTTCTCATACACTCTGAGTATCGTTTGCCGGTGGTTCCCGGTGGGGTGTGATTCGTCAAATAGAAGATGTTCTATTACCGCGGTGGCCCCAGTCACCTGACAGCAGGCCACCTCTCTGGGATGCTCAAGATCAGTGATGGGCGTTTGATGATCCAGAATCACACCACGACCACAGTCCACAGTGACCCGGGAGAGGGTGCCAGTCTGGGAATCGGAGACCAGAATGTTCCCATGGCTGTCTACGTCCACGCCCCAGGGCAGCTGGAAAACGTCTGTGAGTGTTAACACGTGACACCCCCTGGAGGTGAATACTTTCAGGGATTTGTCCCCTGCGTCTGTCACCACCACGTGACCACTGGGAGTCACCGCCACGTCCAGCGGGTAACAGATGTCCCCCCTCCGCCCAAAGCTGTGGAGCCTCCTCCCTTGAGGGTCGAAGACCACCACCCGTGTGTCTCCATCATGCACCACCACCGTTGTCCCTGAGGTCCCCAGCGCAGCGATCCCAGTGGGGTTGAACAGTGTTCCCCAGCCACCAAAGGCAGAGCAGAGCTGCAGAGACCCAGAGACGTGATAGGCTTTCCCTCCAGCACTTGGAGCACCAACCTTGCTGTTCACCAGCAGCTCCTGCAGGTCGCTGAGGGCCTGGCAGTGGGAGGTGCTGTCAACATTGCACAGCTGTCGACAAAATGGGCACTCCAGCTTCTTCAGCACGGGGTGGGACAAAGCCCTGATGCATTCCAGGCAGAGGACATGGCCACAGGGAAGGTTCTGTGGTCGGCGCTCGCTCTGCCCTGCTGAGTTGAACATCTCAAAGCACACCTTGCACTCGAGCAAGTTGCTCTGGATCTCTCGCAGGATCCTCTCGGGTCTCTGGTTGCCCTGACTTCTTAGGGAATGAGGATTCACAGCCATGTCTGTAATAACTTGATGTTTGTTATACACTGTTTTGTCTGATGCAGCCAGCAGGCAACACAAGAATACTTAAATAAATGAATACGACAGAAAAGAAAGAGCTGAGACTATACACAAAAGCAGCTGCCTAATGATTTTGACAACCTCAGCTCTAGTAGGCCCAGCTAGGTCATGTGACATGGGAGTCTGCGCTGTCTGCACACCATGAGCAGTACACACAGACACACACACACACACACACACACACACACAGACAAAGGCTCTTTGCTGCCCTCATTTGGAAATGAAGATACACACGAGTTATAGGAGAGACAGAATGGAAAAACCTGTGCTTTGTGCTTTGATGAGGTATAATCCTGTCTGATTAATCAATCAAAACTAAATCGTCATCAGGACATTTATAAGTTATTTGAAACATAATCTGATATATTACTTCATGAATTGCTGTCATCTTGAAAGTAACATCGATTAACAGTTTCTTGAAATACATGGCCATTATATACCCCTACATGGCAGCTATTTTGGTCTGTCAGTTTGCTGATGTGCAGACAGAGTGAAATGGGATCCTTCAGGAACAGAAGAGCAGCACTTGACTTGCTGCGGCAGTGCACTGCTGAAGGCCAAGCAAGGTGGCTTAGCTTGTCCTTCCATAACATATAAAACTATTGTGTCTTGAAGAAATCATACTAACATGATTATATTCAGTACATAAGTGATGCAGTAACCAAACTGCACATAAAACACTTACAGCTAGACAATAAAACTATTAGGTGAAATAACAGGCCAAAGAGGTTTAAGAGGAAATGTAAAACTTTAATGTTTTTTAAATTCACAGTGAAAACAAACAACATCTTAAGTCATCAAAACAGGCCTGTTTTGTAAAATGACATCTAAATCCAGAGACACTGTACCATAGCATGATGTCTGGTCCATTTCATAAAGAATATATCTGGATTGTCTGGGGTTATTTTAAAGGACATACAGTGTTTGTGCCGAGATTATACTAAATTGGAAATGCTCGTTGAACTACTCTAAAGATAAACACAATTACACCCCTCACAGAAATGAGCCAAAAAAGAAAGAAAGATGAAATGTTAAAAACGAGACATGCATACAGGCACATGGGGTGAAATTAAAATGTTACGATGACAGTGAAGGGACATAAAAAGAAGGAAACACTGCCCCCGGGTGTGGAGTGAGATAAGACATCCATGGAGTACTAACATCCTAAATCACTTGGATCGATTTGACACTTAGCCATTCAAATGCAATGTACTGTAGGCAATAGGAAGAATGTGCATATAGTAAAAGAAGCCACATTGAAGACATGCAGCAATATGAATGATTGCTCTGCTACCAGTACAGTGAAACAAGATGGCAGCCATGAGTGCTACCAGTACAGTGAAACAAGATAGCAGCCATGAGTGCTACCAGTACAGTGAAACAAGATAGCAGCCATGAGTGCTACCAGTACAGTGAAACAAGATGGCAGCCATGAGTGTACAGGGAGAGTCAAATCTGTCAAATGTCAGGAGAAAAAAAATCACGCCAAATATGCAACTGTACATTATTTGAGATAAAACAGAACTTAACAGCTTGTGTGGAGTTTCAGGGAAGTTGCTTAAAAAGTGCTTAAACTGTGTGCTTTGCTTAGTTCAGGTTACACATATGCAAACCTCTTAATCACCCTTCTATAATAACGTGGGTTTGTGGGCCTGTTCACATTCCACTCTGAGTTCAAGTCCCAAGCAAAAACAAAAAGATACATGAAATGGAAATTGAAATAGATTCAACCTATAGAAACAATAACAATAGACGTTTTTCTTCCTCTAAATCTGAGTAGCAAATGTTTTTTGATGATATAGACAGCCCGCTTTTTTTTTTTTTTGATAGTTTAAGGCAACTACAAACTATAGTTGAGCTTATATAAACTATGGATGATAATTTGTATCATTAGGATAAATGTGATAACAATGACCATGCTCTCAAATCTAGGATGAACAATACTGCATTGTCATCTGTCATTAACACATATTCTCACTGTTTCACATCATACACACGTGCCCACACACACACACACACACACACACACACACACACACACACACGCGCAATCAGTGGTATAGATCCCATTCACCACTCAAATAGTGGTCTACTCCCATGGGCCACAAGCCTCTTAGAAGAACAGCTTGAAACAACACTGCATGGACTGTTTATCCACCTCCACTGCACCTCTTATATAGGTGAGCACGTTCTCCCCTATAACTGAAATGCACCCGGAAGTGATCCCACTCTTACAGCCTCCTTCCCTCCCAGCTCCTTTGGTTGGGATTCGAGGAGGCCTGCCAGCCTCTGGCTCCAGGTCCTACTGGCTATCCAGACCGTTGATGGATGTGTTCTTTCCACTGGCCGTTCCTCGCTTTCTAATGGCAGGGCTGTCTTCGTCCATGTCAAGATCTCCTGAAAGGTTGTCCAAATAATGTTGGTGAAGATTGTAGAATTCCACAGCACTGGTTATGTAAATGCTTAAAAATATAAACTCCACCACTAGGGGTCAGTAGTTGTAAAGGAGAAACAGAATCACACTAAAAAAATCTAGACATGGGAACAACAGCTTTACGGAGAGCTTCTTCTACTGTAGATGATTTAGGGGAGAAGGAAAGGCAAGTGTACCTTTAAATCCTTCGGTCATGTCGTCAGGAGAGTCAGCATAGTTACCGTCCTCCCAGTCTGAGTAGCCCTGTAAAGAGAAATAGATTACACATGGCATATATACTATTAATAAACACAAAACAGGGAATAAACAGTGACTCTCTGTAGCACCGAAGCTCCAACTGGGCCCGAAACTCTCCAGGGAAAGTTTTTGATTAAGAAAAAGGAGTTGTTGTTGCCAATTAGAATAATATAGCCTGTTAAAAGCCTTTCAAAAAGGGTATTCAAATGAAGGACACTAGAAAATCTCTGCAGTCAATATTTCCCCAACAGCAAAGGTGGTCACCAAGGATGCATTGCATGCATGCGTGCTTTGATATTCGATTATCATGAAAATTGCGATGGATAGAAAGCAACTACTTTGAATGCGGTATTATTATTTACGTTAAAAAAAAATCGACTCTTATTTTTGAATGAAGTTGAACTCATGGCTCTACACACACTCTCCAACAATGGCTATTATGCAAGGGTACGAAAATACTTGTGAGACCAGAAGGTTGTTCTGTGGCCGCTGCCTTTTCACTGCTCTGCTCTCTTATCAATATTTCAGCTTCACTGGACTCTGTTGTTCTTAGGACTTCATTTAATAAAAGCCTATTACAACAACAGGCATGTGTGTAGAGACTTGTCAAGGGGGTCGGAGGGACTAGTGATGTCTTCAATTTCTAATTAGTTACTGGCTATTATGTCATGTGTCCCACTTCCAGGGAAACGAATAATTTAAAACAATTTACAAGCTGTTTGGACTACTGTAGCAGTTGATAAGGTCATTTAGACAATACATTGTATGCAACCACTGGATGGTCACTTGAATGGGTAATTTACAAATCCCCAATGACAGACACTAATGTAAATCTAAGTAATTTACATACCTTTTCTTTTAGATCATATATTTCTGCGTACCACACCATTCCATAGAGGCACAGGAATGTAATGAAGGCCTACAAAGAGATACAGAATTAGGTTAGAGGTAAATATCGCTCCCAAGGCAATGAAAATATTTATTCAAAGTACAGCATGCTAAATAAATGGATCATATTGGCACCCATTAACAAAAACATCATCTGGTGGAGTCATAATTAAAATTTCAGTTGTATGGGCCTGATACAGATTAGTGTAAATAGCATGGAGGTTGATCTTACCACACACAGGAGCCAGAGGATCACATAGAGGATCTGAGTCTTAGAGAATAGGTCCTGGCCAAACTTTATGCAGGCCAGGGCCTCCAGGAAGGCTATAGCGCTGGAAAAAAACCCATCAAAACTTCAATTTCCAAAACACACACAACACACAGCTTTCTAGTTAGGATTCCCACGACCCAGCCCCCGGGGAAAAAAATGCTTGATTTGAAAGCTGTGGTGGAATAAAACTCCTTGGGAACAACTTTCATGGTGACTATTTACAGTCCCACATGAAATGAAAATGGACGTTTAACCCTATCAGCTAATTTCATATTGTTATTTAGCTTTTCAACAATGTATCCCAAGGGATGAAATAACATTTCTCCATTGTTTTGTTCTGCCAGAATTACCGGTTTTAGTTGGAAATCTTAACCTGAGGGTAAAATGCATTCTAAAAGCCATTTGATACCGTTTTTATGTTTAATAACAGAACTTTGAAAGGTTTTACGATTTAACCCATTACTGATGAATGTGAACTTTCAATCCAAAAAGGAACATCAAATCCTTCCTCCACCCTCACATATTCCCCTAGTCTCACAAATCAGACTTTCTAAGATTAACATCTAAAGTCTGAAAGAAGACGAGCTAAAATCTGGGTGAATGGGTCGTTTTACTTTCTTTCGCTTCATATTTGTTTTCGACAAATCATGTTGCTGGAGGCGGGGATCTGTAAGCGCGTAATTGGTGAACACAAACTCTGGACAGTTTTTTAACTGTAAAAAAAGTGTCTGTAAAGCTTTCAAATTGTGTAGACTGGTCACTGTAGAAATACACGTGTAAAAATCCCCTTATGAAAGCTTCATCCACTCGCGCAAATTTATTTTCTTCTGTCGAATATCTCCATAACGAAACAGGAAACAAGGCGTAACTCCACCCCTTGGAGTTTCTGGTTTCCTGCCCAGGGTCTGCCCCCACTATAGGATAGTAGGACTGCTAGATCCAATATTATGTTCCCTCCAAAGACGCCACCCTTACAATGAAGATTATATACAAATATGAGGGACAATTAGGGGTGACTCCCTTCATTAATTCATGAAACCAAATAATATTTCTTACCCAAAAACCCAGCATTGCGTTCCAACTCTTTTGCACTGTGTATCTGTTAGGTAGGCATAATACTGCCTAACAAACAAAGAAGAAAATACAAATGTTAACGAATTGTAATTGTCGATACAGAAAATGCAGAAGTCAAAGTAAAAAAAATGCCATGCGTGATTTCCTACAGTTGCTATTTGCACGAACTAGCTGGTAGTGTTCGGGTTAGAACCAAAACACCATTCTTACCTGACGGTTGGAGCCGTAATAATCCCAACGAACAAGATCCGACACCAGCTGAGCGCATGGCATGCTGGGAAGACGAAGATGTGCTTCAGGAAGAACGTGTTCAGCTCAGTTAGCTGGAGAGAGAGGAGGAGAACAGCTTGAAGAGTCACGCATGTCAATCGTATGTGCCACTGCAAACCTCAACACATGGGCCAATTACAACTTTGACTGGATTCCTGGGCTTAACAATGTAATATGTTGTTTAATATTGTTGGATTTTAATAATCTTAATTTAAGATTACTTCCATTTGGGGTTAACCAAAAACAAAAAGATCACTTTAACAACTCCGGACACATCACGCTTGAATTACTGCACACAACAGTAACATTTTCAGGGTCATGAGGTTTTAGATTGGAGGACACCCACACTGTGACCCCCAAGTTCCTTTCATCTCCACTGGAGCAATAATGAGGCTCTCTGGTCTCTGAACATTGCTGGGCCTGCAGCCTTTGGGGGTGAACGGAGTGAAAGGAAGCTAAACTGTGGCCATTCTGAGTGAGTTGTGCTCCCTCCCTCAACCCTCCCATTCCCTTCGCTCCCAATGCCTCTCAGAGAAGGTTAATTACTATTTAAATCCTCTCTAGTGCGTTGGCAACCACTTTAGTAAGAGCGAGGGATAGGGAACAGGTTTTTTTTTTTATTTCTTCACGACACAAAAGCAAGACAAGCAGTTGCATTCATCGCCATGGCAGCCAGAATGGCAGACAGGGAGGCGACTCAGGTTCTGGTGGCCTGACCAGGTCCCCCCGCAAAACGAGGTGAGGACTGTTTAGGCCTCAAGGTCCATGGATTCCCATGTACTGTTAATTATACTCAAGTCCTCCAGCTCCTCTGCGACTCATCGGGAGTGGCAGTTAACGTGGGGACAGTGGGGGACTCTTATGCAGTGAAGACAAGTGGATTGACTCTCGCGAGGGCTGGTTTCCATGTTTAACAACCAAGAAGACCATCAGATTAGCGAGAGCTTACAACGCAACAGACATGGGATCATCCCCCCCTACAGATGCATCTAATCACCGTGGGAGACGACAGGAAGACTAGATTACCTGCCAGATGATCATGAACAGATAGACGCCCGTCACTCTCTGGAGGGAAGACTTGGGGTCGAACCAGCGCACGTAGGTCCAGCTGGCGGGGGTGAACTGGAGTGCCGCCCTCTTGATCTTCCCTGTGGTAGTGTGGATGTCTCTATATATATATATATATATATATATATATATATATATATATATATATATATATATATATATATATATATATAGATAGAGAGAGAGAGAGAGAGAGAGAGAGAGAGAGAGAGAGAGAGAACAGTGAAGACTGATCTAAATAATAGCATTACACTAATCACTTGAAGTCCAATTAAATTATTAGTGTGTGATCCACCCTATTGGAAACGAACACCTTAGATCAGATGGCATGTATTAATGATATACTGAAGAGATTAAATTTGTGTTTTAAACCCCAAGCCTAAATAATGTGTTGATCGGGTATGTTGTTTAACTTGATTACACTTGCAAACACTGAGCCCTGTATAATAAATAAATAATAAATAAAAAAACAAGGCAAGCAAACTAATTACGACGACAACATAGAATGGGTGTTAAACAAACATACTACAACTATACAAAACATTAAAATGGTAAATAATGTTAACGATATCAATTTGTCATTTTCATCTTACATACCATTCAACCATGTTTATCAAAATAAGTTGTCTACTAACAGATGAAATCGTTCTTTCGTTTTTAAATAGGTCCTCTACTATATTAGATATAATATTTAGTTAGTTAGACTTTATTGTCCCCGGGGGGGGGACAAAGTCAGTACAATAACAGACAGTAACTAACGACACCACAACAGGGTTTCCCACAGAAGAAGGTTTGGGGGGGAGTGTGAAGAGGCAGGCAGTAGGGCGGTACCTTCAAATCGGAATTGTCGAATCATCGTTTCGAGTCCAAATTCTCAACAACAATCGTGAGTTAAAAAATGTTAAATCATGTGCATTATAATAACCAAATAAAACCGAATATAGGGGCTGCTGTTGGTAATATTTGAGAGTTGTAAAGACAGCAAGATATTTAAAAAAAAAAAAAAACCCAAAAAACACTCCCATTCACGCACCTGTGGTGGAGCTATGATAAGGCTGGTGAGCACATGTGATTGACAGATTAATTCTCCAAGCCAATCAGAGAAGAGATGCCCTGATTGGTCAGAAAATAGGTGGGAGCGGTCTAAAAATTGAATTGTCTCATACAGGGTTAGGGTTAGACAAGATATTCTCACATGCAAAAAGAGAGGTGTACCTGTTCCCCAGCATTTAACACTGCTAGACCCACGGTGACTGCTGAGTGTGCCTTTCGCTCCCCGCTTTAGATTGCTTTATTGCAGAACGCTTATTGCAGACTTTTGTAAGTTTGTTTTATAGAGGCGTCGGTAATTTAGCGGAGGCACTGCGCCTCGCCTATAGACAGCTGTGGGAAACCCTGTCACAAGGAGAACCAACAGTACACCTTACACACATCATCATGCAACAATACCGGACAGTAACAATACATAAAGTATAACACAGCAGCACACAATAGTGAAAACAAGACTCATAGTTCCTTCAGCGAGTCACCCTGTTTAGGGCTGCGGGTATCAGGCTTTTGCCAAAGCGAGCACTTCTGCACCTCAGGGTCCTGTACCTGAGGTTACATGTACATAGACACACATCTTTCAGATTAGAAGAGGACCTACTTAATACTGGCCCAGTGGTAGGTCCTCATCTCCAGGAAGCGACAGACGGTCATTCCCAGCCAGATGCCTCCTCCGTTACACAGCAGGATGTCCAGGATCACCTGGTCCCACCAGCACTCCGCAAAGTTAGGCAGCAAATGCATGAAGAATAACTAAAAGTGGAGGCAAAACAGAACAGATGCTATTGAAAAATAAACAAAAGCGTTTAGGAAGAGAATACAGTTTCTACATGGGTGTACAGTATAATTATTTTAAATACATATATTAATGGACATTGCATCCATGCTGGAGACGACCATAAGGTGGCTTATGAAGAGGTGTATCACAGGCTTCATATTAATATTACCTATTTTTCTGCATTTTGGATAGTCTTATATTATTTTTGTATCTCATTTGCTATTCGTAATACTGTCCTGTGCTGCGACACCTTAATTACCTATCTGGGATTAATAAAGTACATCTTATCTTATCAGTGTGTCTGTATGGTACCTCAGTGAGCTCCCAGGTGATGCTGATGGTCCAGCAGAGGCCATAGCTGCGGATGAGAAGGGCCTTCATGCCCCACCCCCAAAAGTGGCTGAATGCAAAGATGTCAAAGTGGCTCAGGATCCTCTCCCAAGTGATCACATGACAGTTCACAGCGTACTCCTGTCAAAAACAAGAGACGAGAAGTTAAACCACCTGGATCATTTTAATCCAGTGATTTTGTATGGTAGGCCAATTAATAATGTAATGACGCTTTATGTAACTCACCATAACATCTGCCTCTCGCTTAGCATAGCGTAGGTTTGGGTCTAACCAATACATAAGCTGCTTAACCTGGTCCCAGTTGAAAAATATGATGAACACCAGGAACAGAAAGTAGAGGACACTCAGGCCTTCAAAGTGTGGGAAGAAAGAACAATAAAGTAATTAAGAATCAACAGTTAGAGCACAGAGTTGAGACTATTATTTTTAAAACAGAAAAGCGATACTTACCAAAAACCATGCGCCATATTGCAGGGTGAGGTCTGGTGAATGGCCCTAAAGGGATTTAAAAATGGATTAAACACGTATTTTATTAAATTGTGTCAACAAGGCTGTTTATTTACTGAGCAAAAGCCAACAAATGGGAAAATATTGATTTGTATGCAAGCCTGCAGTCTCCAAGACTTAATGCTACATAAGAGTATAAGAGCTGTGCTTACCATTCGGAAAGGCCAAGACACTGATGACCAGGAAGAAGGAGATGACCAGGATGAGACCCACCCAGATGTTACTGTCTGGGTTTCCATCGTCTCTGCACACATGTGTAAATATGTTACAAACAAACAGCACCACCAAGCTGATTTAACAGAGTAAACAACGACATTTTAACATATCGTGTCATTATTTGTACGGGTGCCAGTCTCTATAGAAAATGTCATTAATAGTGACGTGAATGGGCTATCGATTATTGGGACCGGGCAGATGAAGCCCGGAGCCAGTAAACACCAGCTAGAGACCTTAGATCTCAAGAAGTCACTTGATTACACAACAAACCTGTCATTCATTGGTCAGCGTTTGACCTTCTGGATATCAAGTCAAACATCAAGCATCATATTCATGTGTATCGGTACTATTACCGACCGCATCGTCTTACTGGTGTTAGCCGTGCTAGGCTAACCAGCTAGCTCAGGTTGTCTGGTTCTTACCTGGCGAAGGCGAAGTACATGAGGCTGACCACCGTGCAGGTCAGCAGGGTGATGGTGTGGGGCTTGTAGAAGAAGTCCAGGGTGATGTCCTCCACCTGCTGCTCGTTGATCATCCGGAAATGCATCCTGTAGTTCACATCATCTTTACTCAGGGTGTGGGAGCCATGATACATGGACGCCATAGTCACTCCGCACCTCCTCCCGAGTCACTCCGCACCTCCTCCTCCCCCCGAGTCACTCCGCACCTCTCCCCCCGAGTCACTCCGAACCTCCTCCTCCTCCCGAGTCACTCCGCACCTCCTCAACCCGAGTCACTCCGAACCTCCTCCTCCCGAGTCACTCCGCACTTCCTCCTCTCCCGAGTCACTCCGCACCTCCTCCTCCCCCCGAACCTCCTCCTCCCGAGTCACTCCGCACCTCCTCCTGAATCACTCCGCACCTCCTCCCGAGTCACTCCGCACCTCCTCCTCCTGAGTCACTCCGCACCTCCTCCTCCTGAGTCACTCCGCACCTCCTCCTCCTGAGTCACTCCGCTAGGAAAAGGCTTCGCGGTTGAACACTGTGTAATGTTGAGTAACGGAGCTGACAACAGGAAGTGTTGACCTCTACTGTCTGACCAGAACTACGGAAGCCCCCTCGGGACACCAAGCACCGCTACGCAACCAGTAACACAACCAGTAAATACGGTAGTGTCTAACCAGAACTACGGAAGCCCCCTCGGGACACCAAGCACCGCTACGCAACCAGTAACACAACCAGTAAATACGGTAGTGTCGAACCAGAACTACGGAAGCCCCCTCGGGACATCAAGCACCGCTACGCAACCAGTAACACAACCAGTAAGCACGTTTACTGTCGAACCAGAACTACGGAAGCCCCCTCGGGACACCAAGCACCGCTACACTATACAAGTCTATGTTAATTTAGAACATGTTTATATAGTTCATTGGGTTAAAGAGAAGGGGTGCATTGCGTTAGAGATAGAGATCAATAAAAAGTTAAAACACTTTGAAAAACATCTTGGTTTTCATTGTTTCTTTTTTTCAGGCGGAGTGGCCCAGAATCGAACCGTTATATTATTACATATTTCAAGGGACTTAAAAGGATGTAATTAAACAATTAGGTTGGTTTAGGTTGGCCTTGGTACTATTATACAATGTATGTAGAACATAGTTATTTTTAACTCTAATATTAAGAATTACTGTGTTATATCTAGTAGCCTACATGTAGACGTAATTAAGTAAATAAGGTCAATTATGTCTTGTGTAGGCCTATATATAAGTAGGTGTATATATAAGTATAGGTATTCTAAGGTCTGTGAATCTGCTACACTGTCTCAATGAGATAAATGACCACTCTCTAGGAGAGGAGATTCAGTGCAGTGCCAAAGTTCACTTCAACAATATTCACCAAGCAATCAGAAATGTGTGTGCCAATATGTATAACTTTATTGGACACAGAGAGGAGTGTAAAGCAGTCAGACAGGGCAGGTGAAGATGTGAGGGTCATCTGGCAGCAGCAGCAACATCAGGTGGTGGGGTAGTCTGTGTCCTGGTTGTCTGTGGAGGTGTTCGGCCCTCCACTTCTTAATAATGGTACATTACAGGGTGCCAACTTGTAGTGTTTAAAACAGGTACCGTGTGGAGAAGCTTTTTCTCTCTTCATCCCTCTCTGTCTTAGTCTCTCTCTGTCTTCAGCTACGTCTGTCTTCAGCTCCATCCATCTTCAGCTCCATCCATTTTCTCCTCTTCAGTAAAATAAGGCTTAGCCAATCAGGCTGAGCCTAACCATACTTAACTTTATGATGTAGGCCTGCTTAAAATTCTTAAAACTATGCTATTAAGACTATCATCTATGTTATTATATACAACTATGTACAACAGCCTGGCCTCTAGGTGGAGCTCATTGCCGGGCTGGCTTCCGGGCATGGAACACCCGGGCTCAGTGCTGATGTCCAGGTCTATCTGTGGGATGATATCCATTTTAAAAACCTGACTCACACGTCAATCAAACCAAACCATTCATATTTCATATTTAAATATAGTTCTTAATTTGAATTTAAACTTTAACTTACAATGAAAAGTGCTATTAGCATGTCATTGCTTGAAACAAAGTATCAGTAGGCCTATTCCTTACCTGCTTCTTGGTGAAGCAGGATCTCAGAGTTACCTACTTCTTGGTGAAGCAGGATCTCGGGGCCTTCCAGAGCTTGGTCTCATCGACCAGAGAAGCAGGGTGGTCACAGCAGTGGCCAATGAAGAGAGCAACGGGGGTCGTGGAAACGGCTCCGTCGGAGCCAGAGACCTCTCCTCCCTCACAGCCCAGGGTCCTGGGGGAGGCAGGGCCCTGGGGGAGGCAGGGCCTTCATAGCAGGACAGAGGGCTGCAGGCGACCAGAGGGCTGCAGGTGCTGGTTGGGCCCAGAGAGCACAGGTCCCTGTGCCTCTACCTGCAGCAGGTAAGATAAGATCAAATAAGATAAGATCAGGGAAATTGGAAAATGTGGGTGTCACAAGTACAGGACAGTAATAATAAATAAGAAGAAAAAAAGAGATACATATTTAAAATAAGTATACACAAAAAAATATATCTGAGTATTATATATCACTGGGAGGACGCACAATTCTGCTCTTCTTGCTTTTGCCCTTTCTCCAGGGTCAGAAGCTTGACCCTGTGCTTCACGGCCATCTGCCGGTACCCTTAGGATCTCCTCCTTGTTGAGCCTCCAGTTGACCTGAAAATCCTGGCGCTGCTGGAACAACCTCTGGGACAACCTCTGACAACCTATGATGGTGTCACTGAACACCAACCCCAGACCTCTCACCACCTCAGCCTGGACCACAACTGAAATGACACAAAATATGTGAAAAACAATAGGCTATACTCAATCTCCAGCCTTAAAATAAGGCTGGAGACTGAGTCATAACGTTGACCTATGTCTGTTTTGTGTGTGTGTGTGTGAGCCATAGACTATGGATGGGAGCCATGTATGTGGTGACCATGTACCCGTCTTCGGTCTTCATTTCACTGGCGCCTTTCAAACGATGATGGCGAGCTGCGCTGATAATCTTGGTGAATCTAACTGAATTGAAATGTTAATTTTTCCCCGGTTTGACATAGTTAGCATTTCTATGTAATTTTGTATTTTATTCTTATTTTATTCTTAATACAGAATACATAGCCTCAGAATACATACAGAGGTAAATAGACACAGGCCTCAAACCACAGGCCTGTGGTTTCATATATTTTGATGCTCTCTCAAGGGGTGATGTTTTTATTGACTTAAGTTTTTGCTAATGGAAACAATTGCCAACACTACACTTATATCGTACTTTATTAATAGTTAAAAACAGGATTTATTTGATGAATAAATGCTCCATATACTTATAACAATTTATACCTCCTGTCCTCCCCAATTCCTTAAGTCACAGCCTCCACTGGTCTGGACGAATGAGTCAGTCTCTCTAGCTAAGGTTCTTACAAGTAGGCCTAGTTAAAATCTCATTGCACAATATAAAAAATAACATATCATATCTGCAATTTTTTTCCACAGTACTCTATGCATTCATTACCTTTATATTAACAATGGGCAGATTATCATTTTTACCATCATAAGAAAAATATTACAATAAAAAGTTATTGTTCAAAGCACAAGAAACATTTGCAAAAATAATCAGATACGTGAGCTTGACATATATTTTATTTGAGATTTGTTGTGATATTTCACACCTACATGTTAAGTATGCTTTATGCATAACTACACAGAAACACTAATATCATTGCAAGTAGCACAACTCAAAATGAAAACAAACAAGTTACAGCCGGTTTTGAGACAAAATTATACAAAAATGGAATAGATCATGGACAGGTTTTCTTTAGTCTTCCATCAAGTTTAAGCCTGAAGCTTTATAACAGGCTGCGGGAAAAAACAACATTCTGTTAGTAATAATAACAACATAAAAGTAATAGAAAGTAGAAGTGTACCAGTAGGACATACCAGAGTGTTAAAATGTGGTCTACATACACATCGACTGAACCAGTAGATTAAGAATAAGGTGAGCCCCATTTCAACACACAAGAAGGCAACAATGAGTCCATTTATTCCATCCATCACCTGAAGGAAGGAGATGGAACGGGACGGTCGTTATTAATTCATTTGAAATTGTAGATTTTATAATCACAGGATGAGATTAAAAAGGTTTGGAATAGTTGAAATAGCTTGTTAATATTGGCTGAATATAAACTTTAACAACAACAATAACAATCCATTAACACATTCAGATTCAGATTATTTTATTAATCCAGGGGGAAATGGTTTCTGTTACAATTTGCCCTGCTCAAGATATATAAAAAAGAAGAAGAAAAAAAAACACAAATCTATTATAAGGCAATAATAAATCTGCATTCAAAAATGTATGAATGTGTGTAAATATGCAAGTAAGCCATAAGTAAATTTGAAGAGATAAATACCTTTGAAATACCAGTTGTATAGAGCAGGATAGCCGCAAGACACCAGAAGAAGCTGATGATGTTAATAATAAATGACAGTTTTGCCTGTAGATAGTAAAAAAAGAGCTGAATGTAGTGCTTATTAATAGTATTAGTATTATCATTTTAAACTCAAGGGTACTTACCACATACATGTTTGGAGAATGGCCTGTTGCATAAGTCAGCATTCCGGAGACCATAAACTATATTTCAATAGATGACAATAGAAAAATAACATGAATCTAAATGTCTAGGCTTATTCATGAAAACAAGCTTTTACATTTCGTATGATTTTCTTTCTTTACCAGAATATGGACAAAGGTCAAGGGACTCTGTGAGCCAAAGACACTTGTCTGGTACGGGAGCAGAGCAAGGCTCAGCAGAAATAAACCAACAACAGCTTGGGCTACCTTGAATCAAAATAATGAATTACAATTATTTACAAAAAATATAAGACCTTCTAGAGCTTTCATATAATTCATATCATTCTCTTTTTAGTTTTTATGTTTATTTTAGTAAAAACAATGCATACATACCCCAAGTCCCTTTGGTTTTCCCCTAGTAATGAACACCTTGTAGACATCTCTAAACACACAGTGGAATTGGTCTGGCATCAGCTCACCCTCCTGGCCGTCCTTCAGGGCCCCCAAGGGGATCGTGATGAGCATGTACTTATCACATATAAATGTATACGGCATCATTTACCTGCTGAAAAAATACATATTTCAAAACATACTTTTTGATACAAAATCATGGCTTGTGAAGTGTGTGTGTGTGTGGGTGTTTTTAGTGATACACACCTGATTTCTTTAGATTGATCCACTCTGTGAGATGAGGTTTTTTTCTCTCTCTCTCTCTCTCTCTCTCTCTCTCTCTCTCTCTCTCTCGCTCTCTGTCTCTGTCTGTATGTCTGCTGCCTTACACACATACAGACACTATCTCTCTTTATGGCTACTCCCCCCTTTTTCTCACTTACTTTTACTTCACTGTGAGGTATATTTTTCTCAGTATTGCGCTTATTTTCTAATCTACCTGTACTACCATCAAATACATTCACATGAATGCACACACAAAAAAGGATATGCAAAACAAATTAATACACCTTTCTGAAATACATATGCAAAATATTTATTATTAAAATAATTATGTTCAACTGCGGTGTTGTTTTATTGGCTTCTATCAAGATAGGGTTTTGGGGTGTGGGGGTGTGTGTGTGTGTGTGTGTGTGTGGGGGGGGGGGGGGGGGGGGGAGTAGGGGGGG
>OOFB01000332.1:33771-40399 GCA_900323305.1 Trachyrincus murrayi
TCCGGGAAGTAGTGCTCCATGATGTAGTGGAGGGAGCGCACGTACTCCCGCTCCGTGGTGATCATCTCGTCCATGATGTGCTGTGCCTTACTGGAACCGCGGCCGGCCATGACGTAGGATGTGAGGGAGGAGAAGGAATTTGAGTCTTTAATGATCGGATCATTATAGGATTTTACTCCTGACTGTACTACTTATTCCAGGCCTAAAATGGCTAGGCAGGGATACAATATTATACTTTCTTGTCTCCTATTGTCACCATCCTGACCAATTAAACAACCAGTTTAGTCGTCTAAAGCTATGCCCTGACTATCTTTTTTTTGGGGGGAATATTAAAGGGATTGGAAAATAGTTTGTGTCTGAAATCATGTCTGATATGACCATACACTTATAGTTACTAGATAATAAACATTCAATTGTTTGGAATAATATTTTGAATGAAAAACCGATGGATAGTATATGAATACTGCGATCCTCAGCGGCTCCGGCAGTCCCTCACCTGCTTTGCTTGTTTCCGTCCGTCTGTTCGTGTCTGCTGGGGGGCCGTGAGGATGGCGAGGAGGAGGAGGACATGCTCCGGGCCAGCACCGGGCTGGTCACGTCGGGCCTCTGCAGCTTCTTCTCGGCCGACACGCTGTTGGTGACCTCCAGGCCGCGGATGTACACACCCGTGTAGCCGTGCAGGTGGCTGGCGTCGCCGTGACCGTGGCCGCCCTCCCTGGAGGGGCTCAGCTCGTAGCTCAGGGTCTTCTTCATGATCTTCTTCAGAGGCTGCTGCTTGCGGTGCCACGCGGCCGCCGCCGCAGCCGGGTAAGCCGGCTCCGAGCAGCAGGAGATGGACGAGGAGTCCATGGTGCAGTCGCTGTCCGTGTCGTCGCATGGCGACGGGCTGTGGCGCAGTGTGCCCTCGCCCTCGCCAGGGAAGAAGAGGAAGTGGGAGGAGGAGGACAGAGAGCTGCTGGGGGGGAAGGGCCCCGCCGAGTGGGGCTGTTCCCCGTCCTCATCGCTCCCCCCCAGTGGGGGCCCAGCACCGGGGTCAGAGCTAGAGATAGAGTAGGGGGGCCGGTCGGGGAGAGGCAGGCTTCCCTTCCGCCCGTGCAGTTTGGCAGTAGTGTCCTGCCGTGTGTGTCCCGTGGCGTCCACCCCAGAGACAGGAACGGCTGCCTGGGTGGACTGGAGAGGTGGAGAGGCAGCGGAGGCCGTGGAGGCGGCGGAGGCCGTGGTGGCGGTGGAGGCCGTGGTGGCGGTGGAGGCCGTGGTGGCGGCGGAGGCCATGGTGGCGGCGGAGTCCGTGGAGGCCATGGAGGCGGTGGAGGCCGTGGAGGCAGCGGAGGCCGTGGTGGCAGCGGAGTCCGTGGAGGCGGTGGAGGCTGTGGTGGCGGCGGAGTCCGTGGAG
This sequence comes from Trachyrincus murrayi, assembly GCA_900323305.1. NCBI lineage: Eukaryota > Metazoa > Chordata > Actinopteri > Gadiformes > Macrouridae > Trachyrincus > Trachyrincus murrayi. The sequence continues at coordinate 35,165 of OOFB01000332.1, forward strand.
GCGGCGGAGGCCGTGGTGGCAGCGGCGCTCACCGCCTTATCCAGTGTCTCCTCCAGCTGCTGTTTGGTCTGCTGGCACTTGTGCCACAGAACGTTCCAGCGCTGCAGCTGCCCGGGGCTGTCCAGGGAGAGCACCATCTGATTAAGTGTGCCGAAGTTGTGTGAGGAGAACTTGGTGGCCTCGGCGTGGTAGTCCTGGAGGATCTGGAGCACGGCAAGAGGCAGGCCCACCCCGTCGCTCTCCATGCTCAGCTGGTGGAAGTAGTGCTGGCAGTGCTCCATCCACGTGTTGGCCTACATGGAGAGTCAATAAGAGAAGTGAGGTTGAACTGTGCTGCTCTATTGAACAGCATTGGAACTGCGTGTTGAATGAAGACGTCAGAGAAAGCATTCTGTGATATATCATGCAGTTTGTTCCAGGTTTGCTATAGGTTTCCTTTTGTTGTCTCGATAGCTTTTTTTATAAAGGAAACATTTTTCTTTATACATTTTTCTTTTTACTCATTTAGCTTTTTGTGCAAAGCTGTGCATGCTGTGTTATGCATTTTGCTCAAGAATGCCTCCAGGTAGACTGTGGACATTGGTGTTCGAACCCAGAACCTCTCGACTGGGAGTCAAACACAAAGACTATATCCACAAGACTATATCTCTCACATATGCTACGTAAGCATATGCTTACCGAGTCATAGAACTCGTACAGGTTGGTGAGCGTGTCCAGCTGGGTCTTCCTCCTCTCCACCCGGGTCAAGACGGAGCCCAGGTGCTCCTTAAAGAGGAGGAGCGCCGACCCGGGGAGAGACTCTGGAGACTCCTTCAGCACCTGCAGTCCAAGCCTCTGTTGGTGCTGTTAACACATGAGACATGAGTACACACTGGACTGTGGAGACATGAGTACACACTGGACTGTGGAGACATGAGCACACACTGGACTGTGGAGACATGAGTACACACTGGACTGTGGAGACATGAGTACACACTGGACTGTGGAGACATGAGCACACACTGGACTGTGGAGACATGAGTACACACTGGACTGTGGAGACATGATTGGAGACATGAGTACACATGTGTGTCCAGTGTGTTCAGCCATGGATATGGGGGCTTGTGTCATTAAAATAAAGGTGGAATAAAAAAGATCTGTATAATATTGAATAATCTAGAACATAATAATAATAATAATAATAATAATAATAATAATAATAATAATTATTATTATTCTAATCATAATAATTACAATATTATTAATTATATATTTATTAGGGGTGTAACGGTTCAGGTGAGTCACGGTTCGGTTCGGTACAATACATCTTTTTTTTACCTTTATAAACCCATCGCAGGTTCTTGCATTTGGAAGATGTATTTATCAAGTCACATATCAGTTAGGATCAGAACTATAAGTCACGCCATGTAGCCTATTAGGCCTACCGAGTATATACTATTCCACAGACAGAACAGCTGTAGTGTTTTATGTTCTAGATTTCACCCATCAGTGCGAAATAAAAAGACGCAAGATGAAATGAACGGCCACATGAAGGCGACGGCAGAACCACCATCCAAACCCTTCGCCAGATAGAAGCGCTTCAGTCATGATAGCACCAATGTGAAATATAACTGTGTGTTCTATAGAAGTAGGCCGATACCAAATGTCTCTCAAACTAATATGTCTCTCAAATTGTACAATATATAGGCGTAAATAGAATAAAGGTGCGTTCTTGTGTCTGAGACACATCGCCATGCACGCAGCGTATGGAGTTCTCAATAGCTTGATTCATTATTATTTGTTCGTTCCTATAAATATATAGGCCTGATTAAAAAGGTTAATGAAGGTTTAGATAGAAGCAGTGATTGACAATATTCGCTTGCAAAACAAAATAGCTTGTTGAAAAATAATTGTTCCGTCTGTCTGAAAAGAAACAAATATATGAAATATCTTAAAGGTCTATACTAAACGAATCAATAAAATGTTGCGATAGGCTATAGGCTAATATAAAACTAAATACAATAATGTGTGTGTGTTGTGTCGGACACACATCGCCATACACGCAGAGTAGAGTTCTCAACTGCTTGATTCATTATTATTCGTTCTTTCATATAATTATATAATTAAAAAGGTTGATTTATGTATTATTATTATATCCTACCTTAACTCCTAACAATGTAGGCATTTCCTTGTGTAACCCCTCAAATGAAAAACACTACAGCTGTTCTGTCTGGGGTATAGTATATACTCGGTAGGCCTAATAGGTAATAGTATATACTCGGTAGGCCTAATAGGCTACATGACTAGGCGTGACTTATAGTTCTGATCCTAACTGATATGTGACTTGATAAATACATCTTCCAAATGCAAAATGCAGCTTGAGATTAAACTAATGTCTGTCAGTCTAATGTCTAAGTTAGCTGTGTAGGCCTATTCTCAAAACAAAAAGCCACAAAATAAAGAAATATTTCAGCACACCACACACAAATAAAATAAATAAATAAAACATTTGTCTGTCATGGAAATAGGTGGAGGTGGAAACAGCCGGAGCAGGGTGGGGGGTGTCCTTGCTGGGTTGGCCCTCGCCCTCGCACGGTAGTAGCACTCTCGCACGTTTTAGCCCTCGCATGGGTGGGTGCACACGATATATATATATATATAATATAATATATATATAATCTAGAATATTATAACATGTATAATCTAGCATTTACCACGGACTCTGCAAGAAAGTTGTCCAAACTCTGCCTCATGTCCTTGATGGTGGTGAGAGAGAGAGTCTGCGAGTCCAGCGGTGTGAGCTGTTTCTCTCCTTCCACGCTAAACCATAGTTTGACCTGGCAACCAAAAAGGGGAAATGTGATTATAATTCAAACATGGGAATTACGTAGATCTCATGTACAACTCATGTGGAAAACCCAAGTGAAGGGAGAGAGGCAGGGTCCAAAATTAACTTTTACAATTTTGTCTTTTTACCTGCCAGAGTGTAAAAATCTACCGGCCAAGCAATTGTTTTAATATGTAACCCAGAATTTGTTTACCTGACAAACAGTCAAATCTGCCAGCCATTGGCTGGTGGCAGGTGTTAATGTTGGACCTTGGAGAGAGGTATCTGACACTACAGCTACATGTCAAACTAGTAAGTGTCAAAATGTCAAAAGAAGTTGAAGCCCACCTGTTGTGTCTGCTGTTCGAACTTGCGGACCTCCAGCAGGCTTTCCAACTGTTTCTGGGAGTCGTTGGAGAGGATCACAAGCTCATGGACCTCCTCGTCCACCTGGTTATACAGCACATTCACCATGTCTATAGCGTCCCTGCACACATTCAAACAGAGAAAAGAGTAAGAAAAACAAAGAAAAACCATACTGAAAATATCAACAAAAAGCTGTCTGTATCATTAGCTTTTTGTAATAAAATCAAACATTACTTATAAGTATTGTTTTTACTTTTTGAATGTGAACTTTGTTTAACACCATCATTGAGGTTATGTTCACGGTCATTTATGTATCATTGGGACCCCATAACAGTGACACTCCTGTACCTGTCATTTTCACTGGCCTCTTCCTTCCTGAAGCGAGCCAGGGCAGTCCCCCCCTCCAGACGCAGTCTGTTGAGCCGCGTGTCATCCAGAACACTCTGCATGAGGTGTCTCTGCTGCTCCATCATCTCAGACACACCCTGGAGCAACATACACAGTGTCAACAGACAACAATAGATGTACTATTTAGCATACACTTTTATCCAATGCAAAAGTGAGTTCATCATGATTGAGGTAGTAGGGGTTGCAGTCTCTCGAGGTAGACTGCAGACAGTGGGGTTTGAACACAGAACCTTTTGGCTTGGAGTCAAATGCCCTAACCACACTAATAGGGAACGTGAGCTGGGTTTAGACAGTTTTACCCTACTGATTATCCTGTTATCCTGCCTCGTCATAGAATACAGAGAGAAAGAGCAATACCATTAATATTATCTTCACATAAACATAATAATCATTCATATCAGCTATTCATTTTGTAATAATTCTAACTGCAAAAGTGAGATCAACAAGTTGATTCTGCAAGAGCAGTTTAGAGACACCTCTCCCAGGACCCGTTCCTGCAGGCAGAGGAACCAGAGAGGCCAGGGAGGATGCATCGGGTGGCAACAACAGACACATAAATCAGACAGGTCAGATGGAGAACCCGGGGGACTGACCTGGGATGTCTCTGGGTTGACCCGGGTCTTCAGCCTGTCAATAGACTCCCGGAGAGACGAGATGGCTGCACTACAACTCCTGGCGAAGGGTTCGATTTTCTGAGAGAGTATTGATATTTTGAATATTGATGATTCATATACTGTAATGTTTAATGTGTAGTGCATATGTTCCATACACACTACATGTTGTGTATAAGCCCACTGAATTGAATCGGAAGATAGAGAGGGAGAGAGAGAGAGAATAAAGACAGAGAGAGAGAGAATAAATAGACAGTGAGAGAGAGAGAAAGAATAAAGAGACAGTGAGAGAGAGAATAAAGAGACAATGAGAGAGAGAGAATAAAGAGACAGTGTGAGAGAGAGAGAGAGAATAAAGAGACAATGAGAGAGAGAATAAAGAGACAGTGTGAGAGAGAGAGAATAAAGAGACAATGAGAGAGAGAGAATAAAGAGACAGTGTAAGAGAGAGAGAGAGAATAAAGAGACAGAGAGAGAGAGAGAGAATAAAGAGACAATGAGAGAGAGAGAGAGAGAATAAAGAGACAATGAGAGAGAGAATAAAGAGACAGTGAGACAGAGAATAAAGAGACAGTGTAAGAGAGAGAGAGAGAGAGAATAAAGAGAGAGAGAGAGAATAAAGACAGAGAGAGAGAGAAAAAAGAGACAGTGAGAGAGAGAGAGAGAGAGAGAGAGAATAAAGAGACAGCGAGAGAGAATAAAGAGACAGTGAGAGAGAGAGAGAGAGAGAGAATAGAGAGAGAGAGAGAGAGAAAAGAGAGTGAGAGAGAGAATAAAGAGACAGAGAGAGAGAGAGTGAGAGAGAGAATAAAGAGACAGTGAGAGACAGTGAGAGAGAGAATAAAGAGACCATGAGAGAGAGAGAGAGAGAGAGAATAAAGAGAGTGAGAGAGAATAAAGACCGTGAGAGAGAGAATAAAGAGACAGTGAGAGAGATAGAGAGAATAAAGAGACAGTGTGAGAGAGAAAGAATAAAGAGACAGTGTGAGAGAGAATAAAGAGACAGTGTGAGCGAGAATAGAGATAGTGAGAGAGAGAGAATAA
>OOFB01000332.1:40818-66638 GCA_900323305.1 Trachyrincus murrayi
GACAGAGCTTTCATGCCTGCGGTTCTCTCATTCATGGCTTTCTTTCTACATTCCCACTGTCTTGTTGAAAAACATGAATATTCAGAATATATTAGTAAAGTCGTAATAGAGAGAGAGAGAGAGAGAGAGAGAGAGAATAAAGAGAGAGAGAGAATAAAGAGACAGTGAGAGTGAGAGAGAGAGAGATAATAAAGAGACAGTGAGAGAGAGAGCGAGAGAGAGAGTAACTGTAGCCTCTACTTGTGCGTCATTAGAATATCATGTGAACTGTTCTTCTCAGAAACATCGAGTGGCAGCCCACCTGTCGGAAGTGGGTCCAGTGCTTGTGGTTGTAGTGGAAGGTGCCCTCTAGATCTGCAGTGAGCTGGGTGCTGTCGATGTGCTTCAGCAGGGCTTTCAGGGACGTTAGCAGCTCATTCTGTGGCGAAACAAACACAACCACACCGTAAAACCATACAGCGACATGATCTGTGCCTCGGGAAAGATAGAAAGCTCTAGACTGTCATGAGACAGGTTCGTTTTACCCTACTGATGATGTGTTATCATGACGGTCACTTCCTGCCAAGGTGTGAAACAGTGGTTTTGAATTCTGAGTAATTTTGTCACGCAGATACGAGCGTACAAGATGTCCCTCAACCTCAAAAGCTTAAACGTGTCTAAACATCTGGTTGATTTCATGGGACTGTATTTAAATGTTTTCTTATACAAGGCTAACAAAGAAAATAGTAGGGCTGTAACGATTCACCGATACGCATCGGTCCCCGATTTGAATGTTCACGATATGAGTGCATCGTTTGGCGGGACCCCAACCGATCCATATGTAACATGTATCGGTCAGGAAATCGATTTAAACGTTACGAATTGCAGATTCACTAAAACATTTTTTGAAATTAATTAGTGTCTTTTTCTAGTCTTTTTCCTTCCAAAATCTCATCTACCTTCCAAAATGCATCTCATGACTGCTCTGTAACTAACTGGTCAACTGATCTACAAATCATCTGCGCTTCCAAGCAACGAGCCCGGAACCTCCGCATTCTGTTCCAGAAGTAAAGACATTTCTAAAAACACAATTAAAAAAGCTAGCTCTGAAATATAACCGTTTTCAACAATGTATCATGCAGTCGACCCGGTTACGCATAGTTCACAACTTGACGATGCATTTTGACATATCGGAACAATGCCTATTTTCTCACGTAGGCCTACCCATCGCGCCTGGACAGCAGAAGGTACCATGTTTCGGTCCTGTAGTTCAGGTTTAACCACGCCAGCAAACGTATGCGTGTTCATGCGTGGTTGTTTTCTGGACATTTATCATACTGTGCCATTACTGTAACACGTCATGCTGCTGTTTTACTTATCAACAAACACCGGGCAAGCACTACCAGTACTCTATGCTCATTTTCATATAATAACGAAGTTCAGATTAATTTACCTTTATTTGTATTTCTTTGTTGGTACATTAATCAGTGCATTAAATGAGACATGTTCAAATGAAATACAAACTCACAATTTACCGGGTACTCCCTTATTATTCCTCCTGGCGCTACCATTTCACGTTTGTAGGGGTGTTCCCGGGGAAATGTACCATTTTGGTGGATGGGGTTAATGGTGAATACTTTAAATATGCAGAATTACATTGTGAGCTCTGAGCTTGTTTATTATGTAAATATAATTTCCATAAGTTTAAGTATAATGTTCTTTAGTTAAGTTTTCATGTTTTCAGTCATTTTATTTTGTGGCTTACATTTTAATCAGTCAGTACTGACTGATTAAAATTAATTATAATCAGTCAGTACTGACTGATTAAAATGTACCAGCAAATGTTGAGTGCTATTTTTTGATTGCTGGATTTAATTTTACTTTAATTTTTTACATCTAACGTGTTATTCAAAATCAGCACTCTTACTATTGTAAAAATAGCATTTATTATTCAAAATACTGTTGTTAGTACACGGTATCGGCAAGTACCCAAAGTACTTGGTATTCTTTCTGAAATTTGTTTTGTTCTGCATCCCTAAATATAACAAATATGTGCATCGAATCGCATCGAATCGCATCGAATCACATCGAACCAAATCGCATAGATTTTCAAACCGAAAAGCACCGAATGGTTTCAAACTAAAAGTATGGTTGCTGTATTGTATCGGAGCCCATGTATCGAGATGTGCTGGAAAGGAGAGATGCACACCCCTCGAAAATAGCTTTCATTTGAGATCATTAACACTCTGATTGTACTGAACTGAAATGGCGTGACATGACAGATGTTCTGAATGGTAAATACATCTTTTTATGAGATGCATTAAATTCTCAGACACAGAGAGATTAAATGGGCCTTCAAGCAGAAAGTTCAGCAAGTGCATATATTCTGACAGTTCTACCACAGAACTCTGGCTATACAAGTAGTAGCAGATTGATGGCATTCTGGATACCTGAGCTCTCAAAAGAATGTAAATAACATTTTTACAAAGCCAGACTCAACTATTTGAAATGGTGCCCTGACTACCAACACTAGTAGTTACTATAGTAATTTAGCAGATGCTTTAATCAAAGTGATTTACAGTGCATTCAGATACAGATCATGGGGTGGAGCTGGTGGGGTTACACGCTCGCTCAAGGAGGCCTACAGGTAGGCTGCGGACATGGGGGAAGAGGAGTGGAGCATTACCTGTATGTGAAGGTCCCTCTCAGACTTAGCCGCTGCCTCCTTGTCCACCAGGAACAGAACTGAGTAAAGTGCATTTGGTAATAACGCCTGTTAAAAAGAAAAAAAGTCTTACACAAAGGGACTACAGGCATGAACAAGGTAAACAATGGTAAATGTGTGAATTAAAGTGAGTAAAATGTGTTTGTGGTTTACACCAGCCTAATTCTTAGATCACTGAGTATCTCATCATCCTATTATGATGATACCTATCATGGTGTCTCTCGTAAGACAGCTGCAGCCAATCAGATGGTGTGGTTACAGACAAGTGAGCACAGGTCTCTCGCCCCGGGCCCTGAGGCAAGCCATTCACGACTACAGTCACATTTAAGGTGTGTCTCTTAGGAGATTTAGGAGGGGGAACAATAGAATACCTATCTATGTGCACAATCCTAGTGTTACTTCTCCTAGTTGAACAATACTAATGAACTGATAATAAAATAAAATGCAATGAAAGTAAATGACTACTTTGTCCTCACCTGGAGCTCAGACAGTGATGACAGTAGAGCAGGAGGGGGCTGCTGCCTCCTGCTGTCTACTAGCACAGTCAGGCCTTGCTCGCGTCTCTCTCTCCTAAAAACATAGTGTCACAATTAACCATGTGTGTGTGACCATGACAGACAAGAATCTAGCAAAACACAAACACATAAAAATATACTGTGATTTATGTCATCAAGAGAGTTGTACTATACTAACCACCACAAAAGGAAAGGATGAACTTGAACTCATGTAAGAATGACTTTTTTGAGAAAAACATTTGAATAGCAAAACGTTTATGGCTCTGAATTAGGTATTTGAAATTGATTAAAGTACAGTTCAACAGATGTCACAGATTTTCATTATTTTATATATTTTCTTATTTCAAGTCACACTTGTTTGAGTGTAACTTGAGATACTGTGGTCTGAGGGATAGGTCAGTATCGCTACTGACAACGCGTGACTCACCGCAGTGTGGAATAGTAGTAGCACAGTAAACAGGTGAGGTCTTTGGCCGTGCAGCTTTCACCTGCCCACACTCGGCCTCTCGTGCACACCTGTAACACCGCCCGCCCACTGCGATCTCTATTTCCTGTTTGGGAGATGACCAAGAGAGGGGAGTCAACACACTTCTGGTAACTCAGAACTACCTTCTGGTAACTTATATAGGAATAAAGCAATAAAACTATATGACACAATGTGATTCATAGGAATTGTTTCTACATGTGTTATGCTTTGGTTGGTCATGTATGCAATGATCTTTTTCAGTTGAGATTACAAATAAAATGGCAAATAAAAGACAAATAAAAGGGAGTCTATCAAGTGGAATACCACAGATCAAATGGTAGAAAAAAAACTAGCAAGCGTGTACAAACATGCAGGTTCAAAGGACAATAGCTAATAACAGGTGTGTTTGTGTGTGTGTGTGTGTGTGTGTGTGTGTGAAGCACTCCTCTCTACACCTACCAGGTAAAATGACAGCCCCAGATTCTAGCAGCTCTTGGTTGACCTCTGAGAGTAGGGTGGGCAGGTGGCCGTCCGACAGGGGGCCTACCGTCGCCAGGCCTAGCCCTGATGACGGCCCATTTGCGGCTTCAGGACACAGAGCTTCTTCCTCCGTGTGGCTATGCAGCGTGGTGTCGCTGCCGCCACTAACATTGCGCTGTCCTGTGGAAGTAGCAATTACAAAGAGTGAAGACGGCTTTGACCCATGATGACAGGTGTTTGTCGAGCCAAGCACGGCGGCAGCATGTAAATACATTATGCTCGGCAGACCGTAGACTCAAGCTTTCACCTTAACGCGTCCCTTCTCTTGCCTAATAGAAACACATGCCTGGTGAAACAAGCGCTCATTAGCGGTAAGCTAGGCGTGCTCCAGCGGTGAGTTGCAGCTGAGTCATCACAGAGACCAGGTGTTGTCCGTCTAACACACACGACTAAAGGCCGTGTCTGCACTTCTTACACTTTCATATCCCCCAGCTCCCCTCTCTTTAACAACCCCAGGCGCTCTTTTTAAAAAGCTCCCGGTGGTGACAAATGTAGTCGGTATTCTCTCGACATGCTGATGTACGGAAAAAAAACATTCTCACTTTTTGCCGTGATGGGGTTGTGTTGGGGATGTGTTGAATGCAAAGGCCTGTTGTGCAACATTTATCAAAAGATAATATGAGCCCTCCAATAAACAGGTGTACAAAATGTGCTCACCTTAAAAATACAGTTAGTGAGGCTAACACAAATGTGTGCTATGTGTCAGTCATGAGCCAATGAGTTTAAACCAGGACAAACCACGGCAGGAACTGCGCATGTACATTTAACTGTACATGTGTTGTTTCTGAAGCGGTCCCCTGGGGCTGGCGTGTTGCTCTGTCCTCAGACACTGATCTCTCTCCACTCAGCCCCTTTTGTTTTTAAACAGTCAATGCGTTTCCTGTGCGACTGCGTGCTCACGTTTGCCGCATGCTTCTGAAATTCTGTTTTCAGAGGAAGTAACAAATGTAGAGCAAAGCCTCTTCTGCATTGTGTTGTGAGAAAAAAAGCCCTCTTTAGTATTCCCGGGTTTGACACCATTTGAAGTGACAAACCACCAAGCCCCAATGCGTATGCAATTGTTGTGGCCAGGATTTATCGATCAAATGGGAAACATTATTTCCCTGAGGAGATGTTTTGATAGTACGGTGTACGCTGGCTCCTATCGTCAGTAATCTAATCCTTCTTAAAAGCTTGACTGTTAATTTTTTTCCAGGCTGTGTGAGTCAGTGCAGGTTAGGTCTTGTGTTTCTGAGGTGAATAGACCCTGCATTGACACAGGTATAAAACTCTGTCCCTGACACCCCAATGGCTGACAAGGCTCACAAAGGACCCTTTTGTAAATGGAAGGAACCCATTTGGGACCTGCACAGCCCCCACCACCCCCGGGCCCATCTCTCTGTGGGACGCTGGGTTCCCCCTGGTCAGTGACGGGCTCCTTTGTGACTCCATGGGCCCACTCTCTCAATGGCGCTAACTTTTCAGTGTGGGAATCGTGCTGGGCCACTACTGTAAGCCAATCCCTGCTGAGGTAATCGCACAGCGCACAACAACAGCGATGTAACCCAATACTGTATTACTTTCAACTGGTCGGTCAAGAAACCATCTATTTAATGTATTGTTCAGGGGACTTCTCATTTTGACATATTGATTAGTGTTTGGTTTTGTGTTTAGTATGTAACTCTCTGTACACTCCTGGCTGGCAAAGTCTCTGAGGCAATGTTTTAGGGATGTTAACTTGAGCGATGTATTTTCACATTTCAATAGCAGGAAAAGGTTGTGCCTCACTAATGGTGATTCCCTGGGTGATACTTTTACATTGCTGCTTTCCTGAGCCACCTTGTATGAACCAACACAAAGCAAAACACACTGCAGCAAAAAAAGACTGGTTTCGAAACCACACCTGGGCTGGATACGAAGTACTGTTTTCAGGGTAGGGCAATACCTGTCACCAAAACATGCCAAACAACACACAACCTTTTAAAAAGCAATCTGTCGGTAGTTGAGAATAACTTTTTCCTTGTGTAAGGGTTAGGGTTAGGGTTAGGGTTAGGGTCATGTACATTCTGTTTTACTTTGGCCCATACTTCCCATATATTCACCAATCCAGCGCTGCTGGCCATATTTTACAACTGAAGGATAATAAAAATGTAATGTTCAAAAACTAGACGAGAGTCTAGGCCCGGAGGTTGTGTTTTATAAGAGAGAACAGGCCTCTGGCTGTTATGAATCAGACATCATGAGAGAATGAAGCAGACTTACAAACTGACTTCCTTCTGTGAGTTACTTGAGTTTCAGAGGAACATAAAGCTGCATGAATACATACCAGTCTCCTCCTTGCTGCTCCTCCTCTCAGCGCCAGGAAAAGCTGCCTCCAGGTCCAGCTTTCCAAAGCGCAGGGCGTAGCCATTCATCAGCTTTTTGGGGGAAACGCTGGCCGAGCCACCGGAGGAAGAACGCTCCCGGTGACCTTTGACCTGGGCAGCTTTGTTAGTCCTCTCCAGTGACTTGGACCGCCTGTCCGCTCGTCTCTCTGCGCTCCGCAGCCCCCTCTGTAGGTAGAGCAGGGGGGTGCTGGGCCTGGAGTCCTCCCCGCTCAGCCAGCTCCTGGAGCCCAGCCTCCGGGTCAGGTGCTCCCGCAGTGTGGCGCGGCTGTCGGGGCTGCTGCCCGGGGTCACGGCACCGTCCCCGGGGCCCACGCCGTGCTCCAGGCCCTCCTCCAAGATGGACTCCGAACTAGAGCCGATGTTCATGGGGTTCTGCAGGGCCTCCATGTAAGACTTCCTGAACAGTCTTCGGCTCTCAAACGTGACCGAGTCCCTGGGGAGACGGCGGCGAGGGCCCGGGTTGCTTAGGTCCGTGCTAAAGGAAAGAGTCCTGGACCCCAGCCCTCTCTCTCTGCCGCCCTCCTTGTCGTGTCCCCTCCCGTTCTCCAGAACCAGGGCCTCTGTCTCGCTGCTGTGTGTGGAGATTTTGGCCGCTCTGAGGCTAAGGCTCTCCACTGAGCGGCAGCCAGAGTTCTGAGGCGTCTCGTCTCTGCCAGGATCCATACGTGTCCTGTTTGGGGTGGTGGGCTCGGAAGAGAAGATGGAGTCCGCTCCCTGGGAGTGCAGGGACTCCCTGGAGCTGCGGTGGCTGTCCAGGGTGCCCGTGGAGCCGCTGGTGCTGCACGTGCTAAGGTGACCCCGGAAGCCGCCTCCGCCACGGCGGGCCTGTGTGATGGCGTCTGCGGTGCTGCTGACAAACAGAGGGCTGACCACGTTCTTCCACGGTGTCCGGTAGACGGCGGTACCGGTGGTGAGCAGACAGTTCTGTAGAGGCTGCAGGTTCCGGCCCTGTGTTACATTCTGCAAGAACTCAGCGGAGAAGACACTGCCATACATGCTCTCTGTGATGGGGATCTCTGCAATGGCCTGCCCGCTGCCAGACAGACATTTGATCACCAGCTTGGCGGTCTTGCGGCCTAAGGGAACGATTTGTAGGTAGAAATCTCCTTGCTTTAAGCGCACTTTGTGCAGTGGTGCGAGCTGCAGAACCACCTTCTCATGGATACAGAGCGGCCAGCCCTCGTGGTAGAGCAGCAGGCCTCGAAACCGTAGCTACGAAACCAAACACACACACAGAGAACGCTCGCAGTCAGAATACACCATAACGTCACCATACTGCCGGGTGTTATCTTTAAGCTTGTTGAACGCCTTACATCATTTCAGACATCTACGCGACTACATGTTCAAACACATGTTTAACTTTGAAGAAGAGGAGCCATGTTTCCACGAGACCCCACCAGGTTAATCCCTCACTGCCGTACTTTAAAAAGGAAGACCTGTCTGATCAAGCCTGGGGATCTTAAAACCCCAACACAAATCTTAACACAAAACTACACTATCAGGTAGTGATAGAGCTCCTAGGAAAGTGTCTCATATTGCCTGTGAAACAAAGACTCCAATACACAGGGGCTAGGCTTAAAGCTTATTTAAACTACTGCCGTACTGCTATCGTCACAGTGTAATCACATCACAGATGAAAGCAGATTCAACAGTTTCACTGTTTCGGACGGGGAACCCTAACCTCTATTCGGGAATCCAAGATTGCGGGAGCGAGTGTTGGGTTTCAGGTCGGCAGAGCCAGCTGATTTTAAACCCCTCTGAGAGGCTATAGTTGTTTTTTGTGAACTCTATCTTGTTTCCCAAACATGAAATAATATTGCTACTCATTCACTAGGTGCTTGGATTTAGTTTTCTGTATTCGATCAAGCCATGATCTATCATGATGTTATTCCACAAAAAGTTCAACTTTTACTCATTTGAATTATTTTCCAGTGGCGACCATATTGACCATTCAGCATTTTATAGCATGCATGTAATCCCCCCCACATTTAAAAAAAATTATTAAAATAAATAAATAGCCAAGAGATACAGACACAGAATAGGTCAGCAGTCACAGAGGAAATCACTGAGGTCAGTAGCAGTTAAACGCCATATTGAAAACCCACGAGGGAATTGTCAAGACAAATCACAGTAGACATTCTTGAATTATACCCCTGCCCCCCACCCGTTGTATCGCATGCCGTTTCAGACACTTACACACGTTTCTTGCTGGATGGTCTGCAGGATTCTCTTGGTGGGAAGCAGGAAGTCGATGAGGCAGCGCAGGCCGTCACCGCGGTACTGCCGTTCCACCACGCTGAAGAGCTGCCACAGCACCGTGGAGGCAGTGGCACTGAAGGGGGGGTAGAGTGCAGACAGGGTGCTCTGGATGCAGTTGTCCAGCGATTCAGAGTCCTACGAGACAGAGCTCAGCATGAGGATGGGTGGATATGGGTGGCTTGACACGTGCTAGACGCTAGTAAAGCTTAAAATAGGCTACGCTTATAATAATAATGTCATGTTCAAGGTGCATTTACAATACATAAATGCAGTAATGCATCACGGTAACCATTCTGTCAACAGTCGTCACCACCACCACATGTTGCCGGATGTGGAGCCATGCCATGATCTGGGACCACCCACGACAACAACAGCGACCACAACAACATCAGAAACACGTGAAGGCAGACTAGCCTGCACGATAACACCGTTCTCCTCAATTGACGTTGTTGAATGTGACAGGAAATGTTGGCCATGAAAGTCTTTCCATTGGAGAGGAGGGAAACACCTGGTGTGAGCCGTGTCACTGTGGGAGCGGACACACACACACACACACACACACACACACACACGCACACACACACACACACACAGTACGAGTGGAAAGTCCAGACTGGGCCGTGGGACGGGACGTTGGAACCCCACCCTCTATAAACACACACAGTGTAGTCACCACCAACTATTATCTGACCTTATCATGACCGCGGGGCACCATAGCACTGTCCCAGACACAAAAGATGACCTGCCCCGATACTGTGTGTGTGTGTGTGTGTGTGTTAGTAAAACAGGAGGTTACAGGGTGAGAGACCCTGTGTTAGGAACAGTGACGTTTGGCTGGACATATATATATATACGATGCAGGCTGTGATTTTCCTATATGCTAAGCTATTTCCAATGCTAAGTGTTGTGTGCTGTGGAACACAACACCACTGGAATAGAGGCATCTGCCTCCACTGATAAGCACACAAACAGAAACCTGCCAGGGACATTCCCACACTGAGACAACATCATGCCAACTTGTGGAGTGAAGATGCTGACAGACACCCCTCTGTTTGTCAGTTTTGGTTATTTCCAATATTTTGCCCTAATTCCAAATATGTAGTATAATGATTAATTAATTTAATATTTCTGATGGCATTGTTGAACGGCAAATGTTCCCTATTGAAAAGAACAGCAAGCAAAATATAAAAAAGACCTAGCCGTTTATCCTGATATGTTAGGTAAATCAGTTAAAGGATAACTTTGGGATCTTTCAACCTGGACCCCATTTTCCCATCATTTTGGGTCTTACTGA
Organism: Trachyrincus murrayi; assembly: GCA_900323305.1. Lineage (NCBI taxonomy): Eukaryota > Metazoa > Chordata > Actinopteri > Gadiformes > Macrouridae > Trachyrincus > Trachyrincus murrayi. Next base: position 50,963 of record OOFB01000332.1, read on the forward strand.
CTAATGTGAACAACAATTTTTGAAATTGGTCCAGTATTGAGCAAGAATGCGGCCGTGAAACGTCTGCATTGTAACCCTTTGGGGCGATTGCACCCGTCAATGTACGTCCTCTAAAAGAGCCTCTAAAAGGCTCTGATTGGATCAGGAGAGAATAGCGGACATGGCTGGGGTAAAGATAGTTTCAGATCCAAATGCCGTTGATTATAAAAGGAGAGGCTTCTTTGTCTTTTTTCTTAAAATGGATGTATTTGTAGCACCCGCAACAAACGCGGAATGTTCTGGAGAGAACAGCAGACGTGGCTGGGGTAAAGTTAGTTTCATATCCAATATTCATTTAACTTTTGTGACGCAGCGGCTATATGAAATCAATCACGAATATGAAACTAACGAACACTCTCTACTCTCCTCATGATTACATTCTAGTGTGCCTTATGGTTTATTTCTTTTCATTTTCTTGGTATCCTTTGTACACAGAGACATGTGCCACAATTCAGGGCATGGGACGTGGTTTTAATGGCCAGTTATGGATCAGATTGTTGATGGATTGTGATCTGATCACAACGTGATCCATATGTGTCGTGGCACATTGCTTTTCCGTGCTAGGACAATCTTTTGTGTTTACATTTCAGACAAGACTAATTGTCTAATCAGGCCAGAGTGTAGCATTGGCAAGAAGGGGGAAGTTGGACCACAACATCTTAATTTCTAGCAGGGTGTAATAAGAGGTGTCCAACAGTTTTTTTAGATCAATAAATCATATTAAGCTCAATCATTTCCATTCACTTTCAATAAACCTTTGGGAAAGGTTTTTTGTCAACGGTTAACTTCATAACTAGGCCATTTTCATATTTCATAGTCTAGCATGTATTGATTATCAAGTAAAACAACTTATTTTTCTGAATTTTTACGATCTTTGCTTACATTTTGACTTGGGTAATGATCTTGGACTTAAAGAGGTTATTGACCAGTGCCTGAAATTGTATCCTCGCTGCTTTGCCAAAAATCGAAATCGAATCGAATCGAATCATGAGATTCCCAAAGATTTCCACTGCTGCTGTAAAATATGGTGAAGAATGTTTTGGACAGTGTAAAATGTTGTTGTCCAACAACATTCAGCACCATCACTTAGAGGAGAGTGACTGGAGTGTCCTGCCTGGATTTACATGATGGTACAGCCTCTTCTACAAGGCAGCTATTGTGTTCCACGCCTCTCTAAATGCTATGTACTGTACACTGTTGGAGCCTTGAAACAAAACGCCCACCATTAGCAGTCAGCCTCTTAGCGAGACAAGAATGTCCCCGGGCATTAGTCACTGTTGCACCAGGGAGGCAAAGAATAACAGGGGATTTTATAGGAGGAAAGCTAACAATAGGAGGAAAGCCATCAGTTTGTGGTTTTAGGACAGCCCGGAGAGTCGTTCCTCAGGTTTCCAAAGGCAGAGAGACCGGCCCGGAGAGTCGTTCCTCAGGTTTCCAAAGGCAGAGAGACCCTAACCCTAACCCTAACCCTAACAACAGCTCACTTTGAAAGAGAAATTCTCAATAAGCATAATAAGAGACTTTGAATCTACCCCTAATTCAAATACATGCACATGGACTGGCTGGATACTGCATGTCAGGAGCGATTAGGGGATTTTACCTTTAAAGGGGCACATTCAGGACGTTGATGATTTGATAGGGTTATACATGTGTTATATGTTATAGGAGAATTTGGTCATTCGACGACTGGTCCTTCGTCCAGACACTGTTTTCATTCAAACTATCAGCTCCCCTAACAGTTTGGATGAAGCCTAAATAAATGTGGTTAACTTAATTTGACTTAATGACTGGACATTTCCAGGGGGGCTGAGATGAGAAACCGTGAAAACAATCGCCCCTGCTGTATGTCCATACATCTAAATGATGCTTCATGCAATGATGGCATAACTAACCACAGGGTAAAACGTAGTACAGGTACAATGCTTCTTCCATTATTCATTTAGATGAAGGAGAATGTGATGTAGCAGGTCAGAGGCAGACATTAGAGACTACATGTTCCAGCAGAGCGCTCCCATCCGCTCTAGACCCGGAAGGAACGCATCCTGCGGTGTTTAGCTTCATCCCCTCAGCCAGGACAATAGTACAGGTCCCATCTGATGCCAGGTATTTATAACTGGCAGGCTGTGTGAGGTGGAGGTGGAGGACCTGGCTTCTAATTAATGGCTTTGAGATCCAGGTGGAAGTCTGTTCAGCTCTCAGAAAAAACAGCTGTCGCAGAATAAACAAGGGCAATACCAACTTCTGAGCTTTGGGTGTCTAGCAACGTGCTTCTAAGAGGCAAGGGGAATTGCATGACACGGTTTACTGTGTAGTCCTTGATTTTATTTACATTTAAATTATTTTATTTCTGTGAAGATAACCTTTGCTCGGGATCTAACACTTTGGTGAGGCTTATTTAGTATGAATAGCTGAATTTCTCACATGCCATTCCTCACTGCAACAAAGAGACACTTTGTTGTTCTGACGCTGAGTGAAGAGGAAAGTCAGCCATAGTGGTGACTTGGACAAACTGAATTACATGCATTTGGTAATGCGAGTAATTTCTGGTCTGCATGCTGCATATCATACCATCAGATTTAATGTGGAATCTGAACCATTTGCATTACAATAGAGTTTTGTCCATAAAAACACCCACTTTCCTTTCCAATAGTCTCATCTGCCTATGTTGGTAATATGGATGCATCAAAATTGACTTACGCAAAATGTTGGCGAATTATACTAGAAAAGTAGTCCTCTATAATGTTGTTACTCTAAATCAGTGGTTCTCAACTGGTCTAGACTCAGAACCCACATGTGTCATTAGTCATTAAGTGACGACCCATAAAACATAAAAACATAAAATGTATTTACCAATATTGCAGTAATCAACAATGCCTTCATATACTGTTAAAAACATCGAGAGAACAGAAAGCTGCAACAATTGGGGCTAAACTCAATGAAATAGTAAGCCATGGCATGTGCTCTGCGATCCACTCAAAATCCCACCAGTTGAGAATCATTGCTCTAAATAACGTCTGCATTATTAAAATATATGTCAGAGGGCAGAGTGAGAAGGAAAGTAGTGGAAGAAAGAAAGAGGGGGTGACACTGGGGAGTAAAGAAAGAGAAGGGGAGGACAAAGAGGTAGAGAGAGAGAGAGAGAGAGAGAGAGAGAGAGAGGCACATAGAGAGAGAGAGACAAATAGAGAGAGGCAGAGAGAGACAGAGACACAGAGAGAGAGACAGAGAGAGAGACACAGAGAGAGACAGAGAGAGAGAGAGACACACAGAGAGAGAGAGAGACACAGAGCGCGAGAGAGAGAGAGAGACACAGAGAGCGAGAGAGAGAGAGAGTTGGTCAGAGACACATTTAGTGGGTCAGGGACACAAAAGGAGCTGCCTGCCTGGCCTCCAGTGGAGCATGAAGCCACCAGGGGAGTGTAACAGGAGAGCTCTGGAGCCCCCATACAGGCAGCTCACTAACCAGCCCTGCTCGCTGCCCAGTACCCAGCCCCCTCCTCCACAACACCGCCACAGGTTGACAAAGGCCAGGGCAGGTTGCTCAGACCTGCCCCTGTCACCAGGTGCCCATGGGTGCTGCCAACAACGGAGCCTGGCGAGGGCGCCATCAAAGGCTGTTGTGAGAGACTCTGCTTTTGATCTTAGATGGTGGTGGCTGAATAGAAATCTGTAACACTGCATCTCACTAAGAGCATGAGGAGAGAAGGTGGAAGAAAAGAGTTGCTGTGAAGCGAGACTGCCTGGGAGCGCGTGACGTGTGAGCTCTTTATAGTGAGAGCACCCAAATGTCAGAGTTGAGAAACTTTGTTGCACTCACCGTTGCCAAAATGAGCTGCAGTTTTCGTCATTTACAATAACAATACAACAAATCACTACCTCACCTCTGAACTGGCAGCAGCATGACGCAGGGTTGTTAAAATACACTTTTGTCAATCTTACCTCAACAGATAAACTGATTTAACACCAGTTGTGTGAGACTTCAATGAAGCGTGATTGGCAGCAATAATAAACATGGAAACCAATGGGAAACCAATCCCAAATATAGATGGACAGTTTACTCATCGTCCAATATAAATGTGTTATATTGTCAAATGTATAAGGAATTATCAAGATAATTAGGCCAACAATTGAACTAAACAGCAAATACATAACAACATCATATATATAGCAAACTAATTCAATGAGCATGGTGGCAAGAAATATGACCTACATAGAAATACAGTCCCACGTTAGCTATAAAAATCGTTCAATTCTTTCCATCTCTAGAAAAATAATGACTTTGTTCTACAGGATGTAAACACTGTCAAACACTGACTGGACAGGATACTGTTTTGGAGAGACTGATGAGAAACCTTCCGAACCTATAGAGTCAAACCGTGATGTATTGTATGTGTGCCATGAACACACAATGACACAATTCATGAGGCATGTAAAAATGTGTAAAGTGTATAAAGAGTATAATTTACCTGAACAGTGGCAGGGAGAGACAGAAAGAGTGTGAGCAATAAAGAGCAACGCTGTCAATGGATATGTCTGCAGGGTAAATATATGGTACGCCTGCATCATCAACAAGAGGAAAGACATGAGACAGAAATATGTGTGCTTTTTGGGCGTTAACTTATTGTTTCTTTGACCAATTGCAAAAGCGGGTATTCATTTGCAATGAAGTAACACATTCTCCATGGCCTTCAAAATGAACACAGTAGTACACCAAACAACACAAATATCTGATAGGAACCGACAAAACAAAGTGATGGCTAAACCAAAAAGAATATAAACACACAAGCTAATAATAACAACCAAATATGACCATAAATACTTTACAAAATGACAATTCCCTGCATCGCCAATACGCTCCTAGCTACAATGAAATTAGCTTCAGAAGATCTGTTTTGGCTATGGAGCCAGACATAATATCAGGGCAGGTATCTGGGAAGTTGTGAACTGTGAATAAACTGTCAAGCGAAGGGCATCACGACACACTGTGGAAACAACAGAAAACAAGACAGCTCCTTCGATGCCTCGGGACACATAAACACCAACTCCATAGAAGAAGTAGGCTATTGTTAGAAATGGCCTCAACCAATTTGTGGTTGACAGATAAATTCCAAGAGTTTTTTTGTTCTGCTAGAACTTACCTTAATGCTCAGGTAGTTGTCGCAACTCCGGGACTTGGCTCTGGAGTGCATTTTGCCCAGTGATAGCATTTAGCTCCAAACGAAAACTACTAAACTTGAAAAAACACAAAGGCAGCAGCATCACCCCAAGACATGAGGTCCACACTGTAAGTGCTGTTGGTCATTACTGTGCTGCCGGTCCCAGCTATTTCACTCTTTCTCTCTCTCTTTCTCCTGCTCTCTGTCCTGCCTGAACAGACTAAACTCCTGCTGGAAGCGTGAGAGAGGCAGTGCACTGGGTTCCCCGTCCCTCCCCTCCACACACACACACACACACACACTCTCTCTCTCTCCCACCCCCAACAACAAAACCTTCCCCCGCTCTACTGCTACTGACGCCTCTCCCAGCTGGATAATGCATACTGATGCAACTTCCCTTGCCATTCAAAAAAAACACACTACCTGACCTGCACAACCCACAATAACACCCCCATCCCCTCCACTGGACCCAGCAAGGGGTAAAGGGCTCTGACCAACCCCCACCCAAACCTCCACCACCGCCAGTCGCTCATCCCTCAGTGGTCTTTCTTTGTCCTGACAATACAAATGGACTATAGGGCTTCAGCTTATTCTGCTGCTTTTTAAAGGGGAAAAGGAAAAAAGAAAAGAAAAGAAGACATCAGCATAGGATTGGTGCTTCAGGTCACTTTACTACAATTGGTATTCTGTGAAACTGTCAGGGGAACGGCCAATCCCTGAGCAGGTCCTCACACTGCATTAACACACGTAGGACATCTTGTTGTTCAAGAAGACAGATGTGACAGGTCGGGAAAAAAGGCCCATATATTGATTGTATGTATTTTCAAGTAAGACATCAATGACTCTATCCAATGGTTCAACGGGGTCACTTATACGTTTCAGGAGGTGGCAAGAAAAAGTAACTTCAGAAAGTTTGCCAACATTCCTTGACGACCACATCAACGGATGTCAGAGGCATGTTGTGAATTCTTTATCAGCGTCACACACATGTACACTCACACACACACTATGTGTCTCACAATGTGAGAGCCGGCATATTTGAGTCTGCTTCAATTTGACAGTTTGTCAGGTGTGCCCATTAACGCCCTTGGAGTAAATCCGTGTTTGGGGAAAACATGCAGCAGAAGAATGGGATCTCTGTGTGAACATGTGAAGATCATATTAAGCTTGGGTGTGTAGACAGAGAAAGTAGTGAGGCTAGGTAATTAGATTGGGTTATGTTTAGAGAGAGGCACTGGATTCTTCTCATAGGCCACTGGTCTCAGATAGCCCATTGACCTTACACTGTCACTAGTGGCCACAATACATAATAACATAATAAGGCTCATCCTTTGTGCTAGTCATCCGTCCTCATGCTAGGTTAAAGAGCTCTGAATCTAACGGTAGCATTTAAATAGAATCATTGTTTAACTGGTGAAAGCTTTATTTATTTTTTATTTTATTTTTCTTCCTTTTACTTCCTTTTTGCAATTAAGCAGGGTGGGTGGTAGTAGTGACAACTTTCATCCTATTATGTTTTGCAAACTGTACAAGCTCTAAAAAATGTTCTGGCCATTATTAGGATAGAGTAAAAACTAATCTGAAGAAACGTACCAGTGCAGCAAAATACCATTGCATTATTTATTTAATCATTCTTTAATTTGGGAGGAAGATATCAGGCTGATGGCTACAGGAGCCCTCTGTCTGTCCACTCTACTGACCACAGATCAGCTGAGACCGACGTCCTAGTCTGTCTGTCCACTCTACTGACCACAGATCAGCTGAGACCGACGTCCTAGTCTGTCTGTCTACCTCTACTGACCACAGATCAGCTGAGACCGAAGTCCTAGTCTGTCTGTCTATCTTGGTCAAAACATAGGAATACAGCAGATTATCATCAACAATGTAACAAATTCCTTCTAATAAATTGAAGTGTCTCAATTTGTCAGACAATTTTGTTGACCAAATTGCACAATTAAACTAGTTAATAATGTAATGAAATAGTTTATGGTTTAATAAACTAGATGTTTTAAATGAATAAATGGCTATGTGCAAACCTTTCCTGTTGTTCCTCCATGAGCTGGCCAAGGTTTTAAATAGCCCCTCATTTACGCAGGCTTCTGGTAAACAATATTGATGTGATCTGAGAGGACAGATAGGCCGTCCCATGGGCAGCCTGCGATCTGATAACACGAGCGAGGGTATAAACCACCAGAGGTCAGCGGTTTCATCATTTATCATAACAACCATAAATTACTGACCACAAGGAAACATCCCACAGAGTGGAGTGGAACATCAATGTGTTTCAATTCTGATTTCAAAAGGGAGAGGTTTCATTTTTACACACATAGAGCTGCGTGCACTCAAGCATGGACATGCACACTTACAGAACACATAGACATACAACACACACACACACACTTACTGTAATATCTTGGACCACCAAATTAAACAGTGTGCTGCTGATAAGTGTGAAATGTGTGGATTTTGATGGAGCAGAACCTGCATTATCAGCATTATCAGGCCTGTCCATATAGGCTGAGTACACATTGCAGGGTGGTCAGTCCTGAACCAACAGCACACACAGACAACAAGCCGGTCACCAAACTGTGGAATGTGACACCTTGGTCCCACTTCAGCCAGCCTCACGGTGCCCTGTGGGCCACCCAGCTGACCTGCTCTTATAGACCTCCATCCAGCCGTCCAATTCTACCCAGCAACTAGGTTCACACATGATCTTACAGCTAATACATTGTGGTACAAATCTAAAAGCTGTCTCAAAGCTTCAAAGATGAGTTCTGTACTTTTACTCACTACATCTCAAAATACAGGACTTTAGACAATAGAAATAATATAACATACAGTATAAGTACATATATTGAGTAATATGTACAATAGAGCTGGTCTAAGCTGATGTCGTATATGGTTATATCAATACAATATGTACATTGTGAGGGGGACTTATTATTTTGATTAGTGTCATATCATTATCTATCATCATCTGTTACTGCAGTGAATAGATCAAGCTAAAAGCCAAATGTATTGACATAATCAAAATCAACTTGGCTTCTAACTTATTCCACAAGCTTGAATCTGTTTGATGCACCTCTAAAAATACGTGGAAGCAATACAATTAATATAATAATAATAATAATAATACAATGAATGTTTCCTGCATGACACAGCAAGGTTAAACATCACAATAATAACCATGTAAATAAAACAAATAGAAACAGTTAAAATGACGGTAAAAAAGATCACAAGTAACTTAAATGGTACTTACGAGACGGCCTGTGTTCTGTGTTAAATCCACATGGCAGAGAAGCTGCAACTCAACAACAGAATGAGAGAATGAGTAATCACGGCACTCCCACCGGCTTCACGTGGTCAGGAGAACACACCTCACACACACACACACCCAGTACTGACGCAGAACAGCCCTGTAGTAATCCTGACTGTGTCTGATCTCCTCTGGCTCCCCAGTCCAGTCTGAGCCAAGCCCAGCCTGTGCAATCACTCCTGCCTGCCTGCCCAGCCCCTCTAGGCTGCAGCCCTGCAGTATGCTTTAGAGCTGAGGAGGCTGATGACCAGGCACACAGCTATACAAACAAACAAAACACACACACACACACACACACACACAAACTAACACATGCATGCACGCAGGTACACAAACACACCACATGAACACATACACAAATACCTGCACACTCACACAAATACACAATATAACACACATACGTGCACACTCACACACACACACACACACACACACACAATATAACACATACATGCACATACACACACACACACACACGCACGCACGCACGCACACACACACACACACACACACACACACACATACACACACACACACCTGTACATGTGGGCATACAACAGTCATGTCTTAAATCTTTACGAAGTATGTCAATTTAATAAACCCAGTAAAGAAATGGTATAATATACTTATATATACTGTATATATTTATAGATATGTATATATACATATATATACATATCATTCTACTTCCCTCCATGGGCTTTAAAGGGGACAAAAAGGTCCACTCCACACCAACCACCATCGCCTCCCCTCCAGGGCAGGAGACAGCTGTTACAAGGACAGCCACACACTCAAGCACAAGGGGGAGGAGTGTGCCACCTGTCAGACACCCCCCCAATGTACCTAGGCCCCCCTGCTGTGTGAACGTCTCGGTCCCACACAAAAGCCACTGTCTTCCCACACAACGTGCAAGCACAGGTGGCTGGAGGAGGCAAGGTCGAGTTACACACCCGGCTCAGTCCAACCCCCCCCCACACACACCCCAAACACAACACCGGATAGCCAAGCAAAGGACACTCACTGGCCCACGAAGGCTTGATAAGTTGAGCTGCTTGGGAGCTGTGGTGGTGGTGGTGGAGGTGGAGGTGGTGGTGGTGGTGGTGGTGGTGGAGGTGGTGGTGGAGGTGTGGTTGTTGAGGGGCTGCTGGCACACACTGCTGCACTGGTATTGAGACTTCTATCACTGATCTCTAGAGAGCTCATCTAGTCCAATAAAACCCATGCTGTGCTGCAGGACAGCATGGAATCTGCTTTATATTAAACACACCTCTGTTTAATTGGACATGTCTGTGCAGACTTGCGCAGGTTTGAACGCAATATTGAATATGTTTAAACAAACAGTTAAAACGCTTCTCCAGCAACATGATATAGATACACAACTACCCCCTCTCTCCTACTTGACCACAGCCTGATTTGTCACACAATTCATATAGTGTTATGTTTAATACCACCTATCAAATTAGATGTCATGAAAGACATTAACATCTTACAACTGTCAAATAAATGTAATTAATGCATCTTCCACTCTGACATGCCTCAGACATCTGACATGACAAATTAAATGCAACGGCCAATCAGAACGACTCCAACGCTCCAAGTTAACGTAATTTGACTTGTTCAACCGTTTTTTCAGAAGAAAAAAACAAAACAAAACCAATCAGCACTTACCTTCTCCTGCTCAGCAGCCTTGGTGTTCCCGCCTTAGAACAACACACTGAGGGGAGCCATTAGCTCTCCGGTCCCCATTGAGCTGACAACAGCTGTCTAACCAGAGAGGACCAGAGAGAGGCCTGACATGTTTCATCAGACGCACGGCTCTGTTGACTGAGGAGAAGCCAATGGTATTAAGCAGCACCAGCCAGACTACAGGGTTCCTGGCCCCTGCAGGCATCCCAATTCCTCGGCGGGGCGTAGCCTAGCTCTCTTATCTAGCACCCATCTCCTGCGGTGTGTACACTGTCAGCCTGCAGTGTGGCCCCGCTAGCCCAGCACGTCAACACACACACACACACACACGTACATATACACGTGCATGAGTGCACGCACACACATGCGCGCGCACACCCCCCCCACAGTTGTAGTCTCAACCAGAGGAACTCTTTCTCTTTGTTATTCCTGCTGTGATTTAGGTTGAATGGATTGACTGGTTCGGTTATTTTAACGATCATCACTTTGTTCCGGACGTTTCTTTACTGATGTGAATAAGAATTATATGCATTTACAATTGCTGGGGAAAATTTAAGAGGAAATTCCTTTTGATTTCTACTGGATTGTAATAATAGAATAACAAAGGGAGCCTGAGTCGAACATCACCATAAAGAGATCAACAACATCAGAGAAAATAAAGCACAGCTCTCTCAGATCTGCAGGGGAGACAATGCTGAGCCTGTCAAAATGCAAACTGCCCCGAGTCCTTGTGATAGCGCCAGATGTCGGCCTGCATTGTTATGTGGATTACTTGAGCGACTTGGCAAACACCTCCAGGTGCGCATTCCACACAGGGCAGGGGTAAGGTGGAAGCCCCTCCTCTGAATCAATAAAAATGCTGACTTTACTCTCGGTCTCCTGCCTTCCAACCTTGCATTCCTTAATAAAGGAGGCTCAGAAGGGTGCCAGTGCTGAGGGTGTATGAAGAGACCCCCTCCCTCTGTAGAGAAAAGTAACCCACTCTGACCTGACTTCACAGGGGCTCTTCACATGTAGAGCGTTGGGTAAGGAAGTCATTTACAGGATCTGAGATGAAGGGTTCAAGGCTGAGAGCCTGAGCTCTTTAATCTAAGCAGGAGGAAGGACCACAAATGACAGGTCCCTTCTGTCGGTTCCTCTTGTTGGGCCCACTAACACAGAGGTAGGTGAATGCTCACTTACAACCAACGGCTGGGAGTCTAAAGTGAACCAAAAAGAGGGCTAACGTACAGATCTGGAACGGTAGTGTTTCATGTATCTTTGTTATGAAATTGTTATGATAATGTTATGTTATCTGATAAGAATGTTATTGCAAATAAAAAATATATAAGCATCCATTTTAAAATGTTTAGGTTACAATTACATTTACGCTCAGCTACTGACCATGTAAACCAGCACATTACAATTAAAGATAAATACATTACGGCCTAATGAGGACCGCTTCTCATTTCCAGTAAAGCAATACATGACCCAGGAGAGCCCCCCAGAGCAGCCCGGGGCCCATTAGGACATGCTCCTGTTCACTTGACCCTGCTGCATCGCACACTACAAATGAATGCACATCTGGAGATAGATCAAGGGTAGAGAGGGCATGTGTGTGTGAGGGAGAGAGAGAGCAAAAGGGAGGGGTAGAGCAGGGGGGGGGGTCAGTAGTTAGGAAAGCAGATAGGGAGGGCGAGGTGCTTCCTGTTTTCATGGCTCTAATTATATCCCTCTCTCCTGAGGATGGAGCGTATCGGCAGAGGTTCCTGGAGGCAGTCAAAGATCACCTCCTTAACCTAAACTCCTAAACTACATTTCTATATTTAATTCCAGTTACTATCTAGCTCACGTGTGTTTCAGCCCGCACACATGCACGCAGAAAGAACATATTAACCAGTTATATTTGCTTATGGTGAAGTGTATTCTTCTACTATAATTAATCATAATACTTAATGGCACGACATGAGAAGGTGAGGCCCTTTATTTCTTTATTTGCCAACTGGGAAATATAAAGGATTGGTGTAATGAACAGTAAACATGACTATTTGCCAGTCACTTCCACACAGGAAGTGAATAGATGACAAATTACAATAAACAAGAGTTACAACAGCAGCTGACTTCGCTGACGTTTGGCTGGCGAAGCAATCGCTTGGCCAGTGTTCGGGCTGGGGGGTCCTATGTATATGGCGCTGAATATAATGTTTCCAGTTCTGATTAGTGAAAAAGTACAAATTTTACATTTGTCACTGTAAATTAAACAATGTATAATAATAACAATATATATTCATAATCTACCCGTTACAATAAGCAATATTAGTTATAATATATATTCATATGCTGGCCGTTCTCAGGCTATATTACTACAATTGGTAAAGCTAACGGGTAAATAATACACATAACTTATGTAGCCATGGCAACAATCCTTCCACTAGCATGTCAGCCCTTATAGATTATATATTAATATATAAATTTTTGTGGCAGAAAAATTCACTACTAAATGTAGTCCGAACATTGGCGTTTTATGTAGGCCTTCCCACAAAAGCAATATGCTATTTTATTTCAATTCATATATTCAATTAAATGTATCAAATCATATCGAATCTGAGCTGAATCTAAATCGAATCTTACCTGAATCAAATATCGAATCAGCTTTGAACCACAGTGTATCAGATCGTTACAGATGTATCTGTACCGTTTTTGTATCGTATCGTAGACCATGTATATCAGATCGCCTGAGAGGGAGAGATACACACCCCTACTGAATATTAAGTTATATTAAGGTTCACTTAATCCATGACACAACGTTGGCACACCTATGGCCTATGTCTAGCATTTATCAGCAGGGGTAGGTGTAGTGGTAAGCCTCATCAGTCAGGAGTAGGCCCTCTGGTGGTCAAACTAGGGATCTGGGGGCCGATATCGGTTTTAAGAACTTTTAATAAGGAAAAACGTGACACACAAATCAGACCAACTGTGAACTAATTGTGGACTTGGTAAAACACCACCAAATCATATTAAACACCACCAAATCATATTAAAAAAACAGCATGAAGCAAAAAGATAAATTACAAAACATGAACCCAGTCCAAAACAGATTGCATCCACTGTAAGCAGAGCCTGAACCATAAAACATCAATAATCAGTTTGAACGCTTGGTTCAAACAGTTTACAATCAGCCTTCAAGTCTTTTTAGTACACAGAAAAGTAAGAAGCAAGCTGAGAAGCGTGAGGTGGGGGGAGGGGCAGGCACCATCCCTCTAACTGTGGGTCCCTCATCAACCGCCGCTCATCGCCTAGCAACCACATTATGAGCCACAGAATGTGTACAGTGGCCTACAGTGGCATTGTTTCTTTGGTCTGCTTCCTTCTTTGTATTCACACTTGTGTCACTTAACTTACAAGTATGAGGGTAAACATAATGTAAACCTTTGGTAAATATTTTAATCAACAGGGATCATAGCGAAAACAAGCGTTTTCGTGAAGTAACAAGGTCATTTCAAAATGGAAGTTTGTGTGGGCTTTGTGCTGTGTTGTTAAACCTCAGTCATAAACCACATTGGTGATATTCACACCAAGCCTAAAAAAATAGTGTCTGGTTCTCGACAAATAGGCCTAAACAGGCCATTACCAAGTATCAGTACTTCCTTGTTGATCCCATATAAGTTTCCAAATGCTGTTATTTGTCACAAAGATGGACTCAGCTTTTAAACATGATCTCTGGGTCTTTTCACACTCTAAATTAAGAACAATTTCAACTCTTGTTGGTTACTAATTAGTAAGAAAACAGTAATTATGTACTTTTGTTTAGTTGTTCAAGATGTCATCTGTTATAAAAACTTTCATAGTACAAATCTGATGCTTAAAAAAAATCGTATAAGATATGTGAAATGTTAATTAGTTATGGTGTCTTCATATCTCTATTCTAAAGATATCTATTTACTTTAATAAAACTTACATTTTGTAACAAAACGATCACCTTGTTGGGTAACTACACTTATCCTCATGCAAGGAGGTTTCGGGTTTTTTGTGCAAGCTAGAATTAGTGAACCATTTTCCCTCCAGATTCTCTTCTAAAACTTGAGGCTTAATCAAGTGGAAATTGGGAATAGGGTGTGGGGGTGTCTGGGGTCAGGGTATAAGCTGTAGGCCAATTGTTCATAAAAGGCCAGTGTGCTTTGATGTAACTCTGAGGTAGTAATATGCCAAGATTTGACAGTAGGCTACCATCGCACCTAGCTCATGTTTGGAAAAAATGTGCAAATTAATCAGCGCAATAGAGTTTGCAGTACAGTTTTACCATCTATCTGGGTGGATTACTCATATTTTAGAGTCTACTTATTTTTGTCCAGGCTAGCATAGGAAATGTCAGTGGGCCCAATTGAGTGCCATCCTTCATCCATCATTTGATTTTCTAATTGTCTGTCATTCACTCATGTGAACACTTGCCAAAACTCCCTTTTACAATATCAGCATTCAAGAGGGATCTTAGTCCCATGCTCCCCTGCAGCTCATTCATTGTGTTGCAGAGCCTTTCTCATGCATGCAGGAAAACCAGCGTATCGATTGAGGATAATCATGTTTCCCGAGGACAAGCTAATAAAGGTGACTCAAACCTCAATGTATATTCGAGCGGGACGTCAATAAGCTGGAAATGAAAGTTTAATCACAAAACCAACTTGTCGAGTGTTATGAGGACGTTTAAGAACTGCACAAGTGGTTCAAATAAACTGGTAATAAACTGGTAATAAACTGGTAATAAACTGGTAATAAACTGGTAAAGCGCTTCCCAACTTTAACTTAATAAAGTGGTAAAGCGTGAATCAACTTTAACTTAATAAAGTGGTAAAGTGTTAACCAACGTGTGTTCCTACCACGTCTTTGTTAGCAGGTGCTGCTGGTCGGTGCTGCTGCTGGTCGGTGCCGGTGCTGGTCGGTGCTGGTGCTGGTCGGTGCCGGTGCTGGTCGGTGCCGGTGCTGGTCGGTGCCGGTGCTGGTCGGTGCTGCTGCTGGTCGGTGCTGGTGCTGGTCGGTGCCGGTCGGTGCTGCTGCTGGTCGGTGTTGGTCGGTGCTGATGCTTCCTGACTCCGGGACACTTGGCACCACTTGTCACAACAGGAGCGAACTTTATAACATGGATCAATAGAGTAGAGAATAGAGTCTACTTTCTACTTTCTGGTGGAGAACAAGAAACGTAAAGTGAAACGTGTGATGAACGGAGCGGACTTCCAACACCCAAACGCAGGTTCTAGATTACAGTCCGTTGGAGGAGGTTGGACATTAGCATGAAGCCGCCCCCTTTCAGAGCTGCCATTGTTGCTCTCAGTTGGAGCTCTGATTTAACCCCCCAGGGAATGTCCCAACCCTAACCCTAACCCAACCTAACCCCCCAGGGAATGTCCCAACCCTAACCCAGATGAGACCTAACCCTAACCCAACCTAACCCTAACCCAACCCTAACCTAACCTAACTAGGCCGATGTTAATATCCACGTACT
>OOFB01000333.1:0-13828 GCA_900323305.1 Trachyrincus murrayi
TGAGGAAATTCAAAGTCTCTCGGAGGATCCTTCAGTCCTTCTACTCTGGAGCTGTAGAGAGCATCCTGACAGGAAGCTTCACTGCCTGGTTCGGCAACAGCACCGCTCAGGATAAGAAGGCCCTGCAGAGAGTAGTGCGTTCGGCTGAACGCACTATTGGAACTACACTCCCCACCCTGCAGGACTTATACACCAGGAGGTGCAGAACCAGAGCCTGCAGGATCATGAAGGATCCTCACCACCCCAACAACGGACTGTTCCAGCTGCTGCGGTCAGGCAAGCGCCTCCGTAGTCACGCTGCTAAAACAGAGAGACTGAGACGGAGTTTCTTCCCGGAGGTCATCAGGACTGTGAACTCTGACCTCACCAGGGCCCCCACCTAGACCCACACACTCCCCCTCTTATGCACACACATACACACACAGACACACACTTAGGTAACGCCTACACATAATTTATAATTTATATCATATATACATACATACTTTTCCTTATACTTATATTCTGTTAGTGCTCTTACTCTTACTGTAAATATTGTAAATATTGTGCTGTAAATATTGTGTTGTGTGGTTATTTTATTTTATAATGTAAATAGTGTAAACTTGTTGCCCTTTGCACATTTCTGTTGAGCATTGCCACTTTCATTTCACTGCACACCCCGTGTATGTATGTGACAAATAAAAACAACTTGGAACTTGGACTATGTCAGTATACAGCATATTAGTGATGTTGTCTATGTTAACTTAATGTACAGCCATAAGCCCGCTAGATGAGTAGTACTTTATTAATCCCTGAGTGAGAAATTAACTGGCAGAGAGAAAAAGACTCGTAGTAAGTACTTGGCTATAGTGAACATTTAAATGAGACTATGTTGTTCTCACTCACACACACAATAGAACATGCAAAAAACGATTATGATATCGCCAATTTGTAAATCGTACAGGCAGTGGCCACTTGCAGGCAGAGCAGGGAAAGACATTTTGTTAATTAGTTGAGGTGATAACTAGCCGAATCGTGACAGCCCTATCTGTTAATATGGATATAGAATATATTTTACCCCTTAATCCTACAGTGTAACTCTGAAATGACTATGCCCCATTTTGGATCACTAAACAAAATTGGTTTTCACTGCAGCCAATGGGAACAAGTATAGGGTTGTTCTAGTCCATTACAGGATTGTTATGTTATACAAGATGTTTTCCAATTTCATTGGAGACAAAACAGCATCAATGACAACAAACCAACGGCCGAGAGAAGTTATAGGCCTGTGCACTACATACATATTATAAAACCAGCCATTCAGTACAATTTTTTTTTACTTTGGGATACATGGGAAGATCCACTTGTTTGAGAGGAAGTGAGGGAGAAGAAGAGACTGCATTATAAAATAACATTAGTGTGGCTTGCTTTGCAACCACTAAAAATAAGCCAATACTGACCCAGGTCTTAACAATAGGTGTGGCCTAATGGCCGAGGGCCAATACGTAATTTGCATGAGTCAGTTGATTACACAACCCAGCCACTGAGGCCAGTCAAAATGACGAATTGAAAATGAAATGTTTTCTGCACAGACACAATGGCCACATATAGCTAGCCATTGCCATGTCAAAGTTGGGCAATGTTTGAGGGATTGATGTTAATGAAAAATTACAGATATAATAATATTCATACCAATTTTCATCAGTTATGGACTGCACTTTCCATCTAGAATGTGGGCCTAGTGAAAATCATAGAAATCCTAGGGGGAAATAGTGATGTCAGCAGAAAGTCATTAAAACCTAGGCCTAGGGACCTTTTGCTTTTGTTACAGTCCTTTCTTTGTACTTTTCTACTTTTGCTGTAAGTAGCTTGGCTTCATTCAAGTAAATATTTATATGAAAATACAATTATAATTCTTATTATGTTTTGTGAAATGTACACCCTGCCAGGATGAGGTGCAATTATCAGTGCAATTTCCAGTTCAGTGAGAGATTTGGCAATTGTTTGGAAGTACAGCTCTCAGGTAACAATGAAAAAGGTATGCAGTTAAGTTGATGACAATTGAGGGATATGCACTGTCATGTCAAATGTAAGGCTAATTGAATATTAGGTAACTATGGAATTTGAATTTAGTTAGTGCACAGCACAGGGGCCTTGGAAAAAAGGCAAACAATTCCAATTCATCCTTGTGTAAGGCATCAAACGACCTACACGTTATTCTATGTATTTACAGTAATATGTCAACAAGAAGACCACTTGCTGCCAAGCAGACAATGCTTGTTAGTAGCCATCCAGTACTTCATTGCCCATTTTCATATATAACGTAGTTCGATGCCATTAACCCCTTGACGTTTGGAAAAGGACATTTCTGTTGCCATAGACATCATTGGTAGAAAGCCAAAGCTTTCTGGATTTGTGACTGGATTGAAAGCTAATGCTGCTAACACAGTAAACTTAACAGCTGCTTGAAGCACTGGTTTGTTTTTGATGACCACAATTAGACTGCGAACCGCCGTTTCTCATTAGTCGTATGTGAATTTGACAGGTATAAACAAGACAAAAAGATAAAACATTTTGTCGAAACTTACCCAAATATATATCGCCAAATGATCCGCTTCCAATTTTCCTGCCCAGCCTGTACCTATTCCCCACTCTCAACTCCATGATACAGATATGGTTAGCTAGCAAATACAGTCGCTAGCTGAAAGACGTTTAAAAAATATATAGGTCCAAATATATTTCCTTAAAAATATTCGAATAGCAATCACATAAAATATCCGTAAGTGTTGACTTGTCTTATTAGTTTGTTGCTCCCGGATGTAGCCAGTTCTCAATATCACTATCTTTCGCCTCTCATTTCCAGATGATCCCAAAAACACACGGACAAAATACTGTGCTCAGTATAACATTAAAATTGCGTATTTTATGTTCTTGCTGTTTTAAAAATCATTACGCATTAATTGGTTCAGGATGAAGATGGATTTTGATAGTTTACTCGATCGCTACTCCTGTTCACTGTGTAGGACCTCCGCTAGCGTTGTTTACGTTGCTGACATCACTTCCCAGAGAGGGTCAGATGAGGCAGGGGAGGGTGAGAGTCAGCCAGATGAGGGCAAATCAAAGTACTGTATTGTAGGCTACACAATAGTATGAACATATCCATTGAGACACGTCTCGCTCTGGATGGGCAAAATACGATTGGATGGGCATCATTTCCCCTTGAATAACTGACTTTACTTTTCTACCTATTTTAGATTTCTGCCAATTTAGATGTATATTCTCCAATTCTGCAGTTTGTTGTAATGTAATAGGCCTACATAGTAATAACGCTCCTTGAATCGTGTATATATTATGCAGCAATGGTGGTGGCGCGCAGTAAGTTTCTGCATGCAAATTAGAATGTTTATTTACACTATTAAAAAATCGACTGAAAGTCTTGCTAAACGTTTTCCGTAGATTGACCGACATTCATTAAGCAGGGTTCTCCTTGAGTCAGCAATTCATATTTATTATTTCAATAGGGAGAATGGAGTTGGTAAGTGGTCTGTTGAAATGTAGACTTGCCATTTCATCCCTCAACATATTGCATATCGCCGCCATATTGGAAAGGCCCAGACTAGCCTGTAAACAAATAGGAGCTGCGGTTTTTCTGGATAAAAAGCACTATAACGTTTACATTTCTCAACCGATTTCAATGATTCGTTTTCATTATTCAATGGTTTATGATATATGCGGAGTACAAAAAAAGACATTGCTATATATTATATATGATCTATATACTATTATTTATAATGATCGTATAATAATATCGTATAATATATATTGATAATATAATATTATCGTTATCGTGCTTTTTATTCAGAAAAGAGACTCAACTAGCTGCAGGCTTGGGGAAAGCAGTTCTGGAGCAGTTTTAATCCGAACATGGCATCGAGAAAGACTAAGTTATGAAGTAACGTTACAACAATTATGAACATCATTATTATGGAGTGGAGGAAGGAATGAGTGAGTTAATGAAGGAGTGAGTGAGGGATGGAAGGAGTGAGTGACTGTTTACTATTTTGTGTTAAATTAATAAATGTTCATTATTATGATTCGTGACTCATTCATTTGTACTTGGAGGGGTTTTGGGTCTGTGAATGAGAGTAAGTTGGACATGGCTTAAGTAGTATCCATTAAGAGCTCAGGTGTTGTAACTAACTAGCGAACTTTAGCTAAATTAACACTGATCACTGTAGTCGGGTGCACACAACCTTAGTTCTGAGACTGAACGGCTGTGTTGGTAACATTAATCGTCAATAAAAGTATGAATTAGTCTAAATTACGCTAAAAATAGAACATTACGCGCACAATAAGCAATACGCCATTGTGATATAAATATTAAAATTTAGGCATTTTAGTTTAAAAAACATTTACTAGCTTGCTATATTACAACATTACACTATGATGCACATGTGTCGTCCAGAACCGCTTCGTCTAAACTGCGCATGCGTCGTCCAGAACCGTTTCGTCCAGAACTGCTTCGTCCAGAACTATTCTCCAAGCCTGCAGCCAGCTGTTAGAGAAAAACCGCAGCTCCTTGTATTTCTTTACAGGCCAGTCTTGTATGGAAGGCCAATGCGGCGTCTACGAGACACTCAAAAAATAAGTCCATTAATAATGGACTTTTAACACTCTCGTTAGTTGTTTTCCGTATTAATTTCCTTCCATTCATTTCGCACCAATCTACAGAGATGTAACAGAGCTCTCATTGGCTGTACGACGACGTAGTTGTACGTTTGTGACGTCTGGTGCATGGTCTGGTGCAGTATTTTATTTCAACAATTTAAATTACAAACAGTAAGGCAATCATTACAACTATACAATTTTCATTGTATAAAATGAACAGACACCACATGAGACATAACATTTACACAGACAATACAAAAATGATATATGAACATTTGTATTCATTAGCAGAATATAAACCTAAAATAATGATAATCCTAATCATAAATAATTAGGATTGACTGTGGTTGTTAGTTTTTAAGGCATTCCAATGGTGAGATCATTTTCTAGTAACATATAGAGATCGCCCATTTGGATTTCATTAATTTCAGGGACTTATCATAGAGTTGAGTTTCATTATAGTAGCATGTGAAGATGGTGGGCTCTTTATACATTTACCCTTATGAATAAATAAATTTGTAAAACATTCAAAATTTTGGTCTTCTAATAAGACGCCAAAAGAATACTATTATGATCTATAGCAGGCATTGCTGTGGTGTTGCTACTTAAACATTCCATGAATTGTTTCCAGAACAACTGGGTGTGAGAGCATGAAACAAAGAGATGCTCTGTTGTTTCAATATCACCTTTGCAGAAAACACATTCATTGCTCTCAAAGCCAAATCTTAATCTCAAAAATAGAAATTTGTAGAAATCATTCATTACCTTGTAGTGAATTTCTTTTGTTTTGGGTAGAACCGGGTATTTGAAGAACTTAATTCCCAATTTAGATACTGTCGGTTGGTCAAAAATATTAAAAATATTATTTCTACAAGACTAAGCAGGGTATAAATCGTTTGTTAGAATAGACCTTGTGAATTAGTTTGAACACCTTTTATCAAGAAAATTAATTGCATTTATAAAGGGTGTGGGGAGATGAGATGGGCACTGAGAGTACAATAATATATTTTTTGCTAGGATAAGGAATGTATTGGGTATGGCTTTGATAAGACATTTAAAATCTTTGACGTTGCAATGAAAGTTATATTTACAACAAAAATAATTTTAAGATAATACATCTCCATTGCATCTAATAGATCCATTACGCTCCAAATGTTCCCGTCCACCCAGTTCCTATAAAACACATTTTCTTTTGTGAAGTATATATCTGTTGTTCCATACTGGTGTATCATGAGGTGTAAAGATGTGATTGTAAAATAATTTCCAAAAAAGTAAAACCTGTTATTTAGAGAGCTTAAAAGGCCCTTTAAGATAAATTCTGTACCACCCATCTTGTCAAATATAGTTTGAGGGAATATGTGCCAGATACTGCCGGGGGATTTGACACATTATTTCAGCCAGTTCAGTTTTAAAGTTACATTCATACATTCAAAGTCTATTGCCATTAGTCCACCTTCAAAGAGGTGGTTGATGGCTGGTTTAAGCAGCCTCACCTGGCCCGAGTCAGGCTGATTAGACTCTGGGGCTGGGTGAGGCTGCACACCTGTGGGGCATTGGCCAATCAAGGCCCACAGGTTAAGCCACCATCACACACACACTCGAGGAGGAGCGATAACATGTCAGAATGTACCACCTGCTCTGCTTGTTCAAGCTAAGCTCAAGCTCTGCAGTAAACTGTTTTAATCGGAGGAGGAGCCCTGAAAAGCCACTCTAGTGGTATGTGGCAGGGGAAACTGCTACAAGGTCTTTATTGCATAAGTCTGGATTTACTTATAATGCTTGATTTCTGATTGTAGTTATGGTTAGGCCAGTATATGTCGGTCAATAAGGGTACCATTGTCTTTGTTATGTTAATTGTATATTAATAGTGGAGACCAGTCACTTTTTGTTTACCAAATAAATGCCTATTTCCATACATTTTGTTGTAAATGTGCTTCTTTAGTCACTGCTTCTATATGTTATGAACCTGTCTATTACTATAATAAAAGGTGAAATAAGGCATTATTAGTTACTTAGTTAGTTACTAGTATCCACAGCCCAATAAGTCACACACCTAGTAAGTAAGAACTTACTAAATGCTTACTAACATCAATAGAGATCAATAGAATAGCATCCGCAGCCCAGTAAAGGCTAAAACACACCGATGCAGCGCAACACTTCCTATTGGTGCTAGGGGTGCTGTGGCGGCAGTGTGTTTTAAGCTTGTCACACCTAGTAAGTAAGAACTTACTAAAGGCTTACTAACATCAATAGAGATCAATGGAATAGTATCCATAGCCCAGTAACCTGCACACCAAAAGCCATACTAACTCACCACTACATTGCTGAGCTTAGTGAATATGCATATGGATAAATGAAGTATTGATTCTGGATCTGGGGGGTGGGTAAACAAATAAAGCATGCTTATGTCCCATCACACCCCTAGTCTTGTATGTTACTTATTCTACTCATGTTAGCCTCAAATAAGGTTGGAATTTATTCTAGTCATGTTTCCCTAAATAAGGAGGGTAATTATCATAGTCATGTTACCTCTGAGTCTTCTATGACTTAGCCTATACTGTAACCCCTGTCACCCTGTATACTCCTGTTATAGCAGACCAGCTTAGCATAGACTGAGTAAATGGGGTACATCTTTGTATGTACTCATGTTCTCTATGTGCATTGATTAATGCACCTCAATTAGGGCCTAACCTTTTGAAACTTGAGATAATTATGATTTTGTTCATACTCATCATAAAGGGCATAAATTGAATGCACTGCCCACAAGTAGCTTTCAATGGCAACACATTGAACATCATGTTTGCTGCACATTACTGTTGTTGGTGGATTCAGAGCCCTTGAAGGATTGATATTCAATTACCTGTAGTACCTTCTGGTATTTTAAAGTTACAAACTAATCGATGCAACGATTCTGACCACTAGAAGCTGAAGCAGCACAACGTTGGCTAGCCATTCAACATGTCAATCTAATCTTCTAATTTGACCTAGTTATACAATTCTACAATAATTATATAAATATTAAATATTACTGACAAGTAGGTCGGTTTGCAATACTACGAATCAGTTTGCATTATGTTTACTAGTTACCAAACGTCGTAAATCAGCAAAGTGATGCGCAATTTCCACTCATTCAAATGACCCGCTTGGAACTATCCGTCGAGCTTTCTGACCCTCCATTGATGCAACTTTGTCTTTCTATGGCTCTGGATTTGACAAGTGGGCGGAGTTATACCGAGACACTAGGTTCCAGGAAGTAAATATACCATTAATTTGTTTTGATTTGTTTCCACATTGACAGTTTTTCACGATGCATTTTCGAGCGGTTGTATTGCTGATATTGACATAAAACTCTATATAGCATTAAGACAAAGCAGTAGAAGGGCAAGATTCAGGAAGTGACATAAAAATCAGGAAGTAACTACAATATTTGTTTCTTTATCCTGCAATTCGTCATACTTCTTAAATGGCTTTGAGCACAGAACAAAACCAGGGCAATCTACAAAGGGTCGGGGAATTGGAAGAAGACGAAGCTGCAAAATTGCCTAGAGCGGAGACAAGCGGGTACTTCGCGACTAGCCCATGCATGCTCCCCAATTATGACCTTTCAGAACACAGCGAAGTAACAATAAATGATTTATCTTATCTTCTTTTAAAACAAATATTTATTTAGAAGTTGAGTTCAAGCTTTTGGTTCGGTCATGTTACTTTTTTTATTACAGGGAAAACTAAATTCTCAAAACGAATCATGTTACTAAATGTTTTTTTACTAGGCCTGAGTCTTGTTTGGATCATTCCAAGGATTCAAATGCTCATGAAGTCGTCACATATAGACCCTCGTCGCTAACAGGTTACCGACTTTCGTATCTCACCAATCCACATGTGTAAACTATGTGGAGTACTATTGTGCATGGCATCTACCCACATGATATGTTCATGTAACTATTCAGACTGCCTGTTGATTGTTTTAAGACACTTTTAAAAGCCCACTTGTATAACATACCTCATCACTACATCAGTAGTGTTGGTGGCGGTTTTCACGTTTTATTTATGTTTTTAGTTGTTTTTTACTTACGATTTTTTCTTTGTTTTTGTGTTACTCCTTCCAACGTATGAATGTGCTTTATAGCCATGTAATGTGCTTTTACTCGCCCCGTTAAGCATTTTCTAACAGTTGTTTATAAAGCTGTTAAATAAATAAATAAATAAATATTATTATCAAATGTCAATATGTTGAAGACTGTATCAGGACACACCAATATCTTCATCAAGACAATTTTTTACACAAACAATTTTAACCACTTGATTGTGCTTAAAAAATGCTAAATTGATCACTGTTTTTAGCACATTATGTTGGGGAAACTGTTGACTGGCTGCCTTTATCTTTCCCTTATGGTTCCTTCCCCAGCAAAACATTACGATGCCAACACTACCGAGCCAATCAGCAGTGGCCTTCAGACTCTGGACGAGCTGTTGGCATGGCAGAGGAGTACGGCAAATCCCCTTAATGTGGCAACCGTCCCCCTCGCTGTGCGTGAGCCTCCGCTGGCAAGCTGTACTCATCGCACCCTGGTGTCACATGACATGATGGGGGGTTACCTTGATGACAGGTGGGACCTGTCAGCTATTACGTTAAGAGGTTGCTCTGTTAATGCATCGATAAGGCAAGATTCATGCACACAGGCATTGGTAATTAAGTGAATAAGTTAAGATTTACAAGAGACTCGGAGTATATATTTTTTATTATATTCATTTTGTTTTCTACTGCTAATTGCATATTCGTTGCATCATGAGCAACCTTGACAGGATGAGTAAAAATATGATGAAAATGTCCATAGTTTGGAAGGCAGAAGGATGTGCTTTGGCGCTATCTTGAGCAAATCTAAAACAAGCTAATTGCAATGACCATGTGTTTCCCCTGGGAGGTGTGTTATCCATGTGATGATGTGGTTCCTTTTAAGGTTTATCCAGGGGACGGAATCAGAGGCTCCCTATGCTTTCTACCACTGGCAGTACATCGACATTTTCAACTACTTTACTCACACCCTGGTAACCATTCCCCCTGCAGTGTGGAGCAACGTGGCACATAAACATGGGGTCATTGTACTAGGTGAGTGAAAAACGACGCCAAATCAGATATAACCATTGCACTACTTGGAAAACCTGTAAAGACTGACTAAAGAGCACTTTATGAAGGAATTGTGATGGTACCCTCCAGACATTTTAAATATATTAGTTACCTCAAAGTATTCTACTTCTACGCATTTGATGCACTTCAATCACATGTTCTTTTGATTGGTGCTCAATTTGAAATGCACACTGCACATGCCATTTACCTGCTCACTTTTAATTATTATTTATTTAAAGTTTTTGGAAAGTTGGAAAATGAAACAAAATCTGTCTCTGCAACCGATTGCTATCTTCCAGGGACATTCATCACAGAATGGACAGAAGGGTCCAAGGTGTGTGAGGAATTTCTCAAAGATGTGGAGTCTTACCGGTTGGTAGCCGATAAGCTGGTTCAAATCAGCCACTATCATGGCTTTGACGGTTGGCTCATTAACATCGAAAATAGCCTCAGTGTAAGTACCATGGGCTATTGAATATGGACATGGAACATGGAATACATGGCTATATGTTTTATATGTTGTTATGTTCTGAAATTCTGAAATCAAAGGCACTTTTGATGAGATCAGTTGGTATGCATGCAGGCATACATTGTCTCCTGTATATCCATCCCGTTGAGCTCACACTCTAATAGCACACTTGCAATTATTGTTGAAGTGATAGTATAGTTAAGTAAGTGGTGTAATCTTGTTTATACCTCCATCCGGGAAAATAACTGCATTGAAAATGTGCAGAAGGTTGTGTTTTTTCAATGTGAACTCCTTCCTCCCAGGGCGAGGCAGTGAAGAACACGCCCCTGTTCCTGCGCTACTTGACGGATCAGATGCATCTGCGGCGGACCGGCAGCGTTGTGCTCTGGTACGACAGCGTGCTGGAGGACGGGAAGCTGCAGTGGCAGAATGAACTGAACACAAACAACAGGTGATGAATAAACATGGGGATGGAAAGGGGCAGATCATTTACTTTTTCAGTTTAATTTAAACCTGCACTAAGTTTTCCCATTAGAAACCTCTAGTGGCTTGAGTTGTAGCTGCAGTTATAGCTATATCATTTTCAGACGTCTGAGAGGGGAGGGGGGGCAAAAGTGGACCTGAATAAAACGATTTATGGAGAAAAATTCCCTGGATGTTTTTTTATGGAGTAAATTGCTGCAGTAGAAAATTGCTGCAGAAAATTTACATAGCGCAGGTTTAAAATCAGCTATTTGTTTCATCATTTTATTTTTCATACAGTCTGATCAAGGCCAACATTCCTTTTGAAGTGGCCCAGTATTAACAAGGCCTACAAGCTGCAGTACAATATGTCAGGCCAACATATTGCATCACCATAATGCCGTCAACCTTATTTCTCTGCCATTGAGAGACTCCTGCATATTGGCTGATGAACTTTTATTCTCTTTATACTCTCAGGATATTTTTTGATGCATGTGACGGTTTCTTCACCAACTACAACTGGGTGGAGACGAGCCTGGAGGCCATGGCTGCCATGGTTGCTGATGATGGTATGATCCGAGGCCGGCAGGCGGACATATACGTCGGGGTGGACGTCTTTGCCAGGGGGGAGGTTGTCGGAGGCATGCTTGACACAAACAAGGTGCTCATAAGATGGACTTTATTGACCTGAAGGAAAATGTAACGCATGTCGATGTGTATTTAAAGCAATATAAGTGAGGCAGGATAGTGGCTAGGGTGTCGGAAGGTACTGGGTTCGATCCCCAATGTCCAATTATCTGTAAACATATAGCATTCTTGAGCAAGATGCCCAACCTCCTACCTGTTCCATGTGACATGTGTCATCGAGTAAAAGTTAAATAGTAAAACACTTGGTGATGGGGAAAGAATGCTTGAGTTCTAAGAATGCACTTTATGCATTTTTGATTGGCAATTGTATGTCTATGTTATTATATATAGCCATAAAGATTAGAACAAGGAACTTTCATGATGCAAGAACAATACACAATTTTCAAGCAGACCATTATTGGCAACATTACACTTGAATTTTAATAGATTCCAACATGCCAGCCAATTTACAGATGTCTCATTCTTGTGATTTATCTTTTAAGTAGTTACTCTTCATCACTTTCACATGAAAGTTGGATGGAATTAACTGTTCACCTCTCGTTAACAGGCACTAAAACTTATTCGGAAACACAACTTCTCAGCTGCCATATTCGCCCCCGGCTGGGTGTATGAGAGCCACCATGATAAGACGCAGTTCCGCAAGAATCAGGACAAGTGAGATATGCACGTGCACACTGCCATTCTTGGCATTGAGTTCTTCTAAACCTGAGTCATTGATATGGTCCTCTACTGCAGTTGTGAAACTGTATTCTTTATTTGGATCCCCATTAGCTTCCACAGAGTGGTTGCTAGTCTTCCTGGGGTCAACAACAACAATAAAAACAGACAATAATTAAAATCACACCATAAACAGAAAAGGCAAAACAAGCCAAATGTAAAGATCAGAAAATCAAAACAAAGCCTTCACAAATGCACAAAAACTAAAAGAAAACAGTCAAAGGTTCAGAAAACAGCAAAAATACCATATCTATATAACATTTGTCAGTTCCTGTTTCACTGACTTTTTAAAAGAAAACCTGCTCTTGGTCTAACATTGCATGAATAACAGAAGACAATATTTTAATTTAGCCTCCACAGTTAGCCATGATAGTCGTTTATGCATCACACACACATTAGTACCGAAGGAACAATGAAGAGCTAATCTGGCTGCTCTGTTCTGTGCAATTTGAAGTTTTTTTAAAATATATCTCAGCAGCACTTGCCCAGATAACTGGGCAGTACTCCAGATGTGACAGAAGAAGTGACCGAATAACTTGAATCATAACAGAAGAACATATGCAGAACATTTCCTGGAAATTGCAATGCCCTTTCCCATCAGGGAAACAATGTGATCGATCTGATCAGACCAAGACAATAAACAATCTAATTTAACAGCCAGTAATTTGGTGACCTGCTCAACTGATATCCCATCTGTAAAGAGATTAAGTGCAGTGGCTTTAGCAAGAGCATTCCTACTACCAAATACAATACAAACTACTGAAAATGGCGTGCACTTTTATACTCACTTCTAGTAGGAGTTTTTGTCCTCAAGAGCAAATAAATGTTTGAGTCAATATTAATGAAACATTTCAAACATTTCCAGTAACTGGCTTTTGTGTGTGTGGTGTTTGTTCTAGGTTCTGGGCACTACTGTCTGACTTCCTGTACACCCACCGATCCACCACTCTCCTTCCCTTCATCTCGTCCTTCTGCCAGGGCTTTGGGAAGGCCATCTACTGGAGAGGACAGGTAGGGCACATTGTGTACATGACACAATAACAAGAGCATGTTAGAATGTATCAGATTTCAGATTAGATATATTTTTAAATACATTTTTATGAATCAACACAGCGGACACAGCAGCACATAAACACACACAACAACACATGTAGGTAGTGAGTTTGTTTAGGGCAGTGATGGCAGAGAACACAAAGCTATTCCCCAACTGGGCTTTCTTGCAGATTAGTGCACGGATGGAGGGAGGAGGGTGAAAAGTCAAACTTGGATATAAACAGTATTAATGCTTTGCTGTCTGTCTGTCTATTTATCTATGTATCTAGCTGAAGAAGAGGGGAGACTGGTTCAACCTGAGTGCCCAGGACCTGCAGCCACTGTACAGCCAGGAGCTAGGCCAGCTGAAGATGTGTGGCTGCCCAGAGGATGCCTGGAGCGGGGGCAGCTCGCTGCTCCTAGAGGGCCTGATACCTGCCACCAGCCCGGACAAAGTCTGTGTGAGGTGTGTGTGTGTGTTCTATGTATCGAAATCTAAGCACCCATTCTTGATCTCATATTGGCTCTTATGTTTCTCTCTTTCTCTCTCCCCCTCCCCCCAAGGGTCTTCTCCCTGCATGCTCCCCTGGCCACCACGTCCTTGATGACCCTGGTCTTCAAGCCATCCGCAGGGATCAAGGTCTCACCGGAGTTAAGCTGGATTAAAGGCAAAACTGGTATGGGTAGCTTCTGTGTTTGTTTATTTGATTATAAAGCCTATGGTTGTT
>OOFB01000334.1:2369-12398 GCA_900323305.1 Trachyrincus murrayi
TATTGATTTCGAACTCTATGAGTAAGATTCAAATTAATTGCGTGGGAGCACGTTCTATAAGCAACTTACCGCTGGCTCTAATCCTCCGAACTGGGAGGAAAACCCAGCAGCACTACCTGTATACCCACTAGAGGTCACTCTTCAACCAATAGCATAGCTTGTTACTAGTATATTACAAGAAAATGTCAAATCAAAATGTGTGCAAGTGGAAGAACCAAACCCCCACTGTTACATGCGCATAGACAAGGTCAAGTGGGAAAGGATTACATGACCTGCATTGTGCATCTCTGCTTGTTTCCCATCCTCCCCTCCTATTGTCTCAATAAACTGACACACACACACACACACACACACACACACACACTTTTGTCTCTATAAACTGTCGCACACACACACAGACACACACACAAGCACACCAGTAAAAAGGCTGTTGTAAATGCTGTAAGTATAATTCCCCTGGAAAGCTCCTGGCACACGTTTACAACCTGAAGCTTTTGTAGGCTTAATGCACTTTTCTGGTAGTCATTTGTAAAAACCTTTAGAATAAAGCCTTGTATTTTATATGCAATGTACCATACACACACCCACACACCTACACACATACAATTTACATTACTGTTGTGACTGGCCTGCAGTATGTGGCAACCCATTACGATGCAAATGAGCAAAGCTTACCGCATGAAGCTTTTGTGTGAGTGTATTAGCATGTTAACATGCACACAGATATACCAATCATAGTCAGATCAAGGCAAAGCGTATAGTGCAATGTAAATGGCAGAGTGCAATTTCCTGGGCACAAGCACATTCTGAACAACCAGACCACTACATTCAGATGGTGCATGTACTGTATATGTTTAGTTCTTACCAAATGTTGAAATGCACGATCAAGGGCAAAATGTTTTCACAGGAGCAACCTAAGACAAGAAAAGTGTTACCGTATGTAATGTACATCAAAGCAGGGTCACAATCAGATAAGAAGCATCATTGTATAACACAAAGGTAAAGGTAGCTTTATCCAATTTCCCAACATAGTTATTTTTGTCTGTTTGTCAGTATACATTGAAAACCCAATAATGGACATTCGCCATTTAAAATAAATGTGGATATAAAAAAACGATGTATATAGTGATTCATATTCAGGTCATGTCTTTAAATTATTGATACATTTCTAAGCGTAACAAACTGACTAGTTGAATGAGGACACAAAAGCAAAAGATCACATATTGTCCCCACTGATGTCAGAACAGCAGAGTCGCTGCCCATCTTTCGCCGCAGGCTGAAAACCCACCTCTTCAGGAAACACTACCCTGACCCTTCCTCTTAGCCTTGCCTATTTGGCGTCAATTATGTGTCTGAGCTCTTGTTTATTGGCTCTTGTTTATTCTATGAACTTATTTGTCCTAGCTCTTGTTTATTTGGTTCACTTATTTGTCTTAGCTATTGTTTAGTTTGATTCTCTTTGTCTCATTTGTTTAAGACAAAGTAGGTTGCTCAGTTATGGCACTCTTACCTTAACACTAGTTATGCTCTTAGTTGCTTGGCTAGGAAGGAAATGCACTTATGTTTTCTGGTGACTAGTAGTTTTCTTGCCTACCTATGTTGAATGCACTTATTGGAAGTCGCTTTGGATAAAAGCGTCTGCTAAATGACTGTAATGTAATGTAATATTGATTATTTACTGAACATAAAATACGGTTAATAAGGTTACCATCTTATTTTAGCATAACAAATAATTTATCATATTGTATATCTGTGGTCATTTGAGTGTTTGTATTGTAAAGCTATACTCTCAGCAAAGATAGTATATGATTCAACTGAATATCAGTAGAAACATAATCAGTAGAATGACTACACATTGTCCTTCAAACACACTATTCATGGCTGCAGTGAGTGTCAATATCATAGATTTCTCTCTAGTGCTAAAGGGAAAACACTGTCAGCTTAACTGGCATATGATTGGACTGTAAAGCCTATAGATTGATGGACTGATAGATCCCCAGGCTGGATAAGCAATATGCCTAGCATGTCTGCTAGGCTGAGCGGATGAATACGTGACATAACAAATCTCTGGCTGCTGGACAGATGTTTTCTAACAACTGACTGGCTGAGCTAACAGCTCAGTTTTCTGATTTGATGGCAACTTCATCACAGAGATAAGGGCCCTACTACATCCATGCCTGCATATAAAGACAATTCATTCATTATGATGTACACCATATCACACACTCACACAAGGTTCTGCAAAAAGTGAATTTGAAAAACTTGAAAGTCTGGAAAGTCAAGGCACACGGTATGAGATTGTTTATGGTTTATTCATACTAGGATGCTGAGCTTCACAGTCCAAAGGACTGAGGCGCAGTGTGTGTGTGTGTGTGTGTGTGTGTGTGTGTGTTCTGGCTGGGAAGTGCCGAACAATGTTGGCCAACTTCAGATGGTGGCTAGCCTGTTCTGACGGGGGGAGGCATTTGGTTTAGCTCCTATCCCTGGCCCAGTGTCACACACACACACACACGCACGCACACACGCACACAGACAGAGGCTAGCCAACCTGTGGCTGACATTGCCTTTCTTCCACCTCTAATTGGTCCTATGGGAGTTGTCAGAGGTCTCAGTGGCTGTCTGCAAGGTGGCAACACACACAAGCACACATACTTAGACACACAATCCTGCACTGCACACTTGAAAAACCAGGAAAGGTGACAGCAAAAGGGGGTGAGGGGGTGGGCAAGGCAGGAGAGCCTCTAAGGGCTTAAGAGAAGACAGTGATAATGATGGTAGACAGGTTCTGTGATAATGATGGTAGACAGGTTATGTGATAATGATGGTAGACAGGTTCTGTGATAATGAGGGTAGACAGGTTCTGGCCACTTGGAGGTCATTGCTTCCTAATCGGACACCAATGTATTGCCATGGACGAGGAAGCAAATGTATCAACCTCTGAACACAAGGCTACACATAGTTGTAAGCCTTTTAAACCTGTCACAGTGTGTTTTATTAATAGCCTTCTGGGACAGCTACAAGAAATGGAAAAAAAATAAAGGAAAGTAAATGACAAATGTCAAAATGTACTTGAAATAATATCACTTTGGTAACAAAGTAAGAACTGATTTTATTTCCATGAAGGGTATAACATTAATTTAACATTCATATCTTAACATTTATGGATTTCATACCAATACATTTTATATTATTTTCTTGTATTGTAGAAAATACATTGCAATAAATTCACCTGACAAAAACAACAGGGCGGCTCTGCAATTTGCAAATGTATGTTAATGTATTTGTAATGTATATTAATGTATTTGTAATGTATATCCATGTATTTGTAATATATTGGACATATAATAATAGTATATTGGACAGTAATGGAAAGATATATTTACCAACCTTTAGACATGTGCTTCTCTTGCAACATATTTTTAGACAAAATGCAGATTACGTACACAGACCGCTCTGGTTCTTCTGAGTTCCAAGTGAAGCATGTTCAGAAAAATGCACACCCCATTCATACACCCAAGTATACACCCATTCACACACCCATGTACACACCCCATTCACACACCTAAGTACACACCCATTCACACACCCATGTACGCACGCCTCTCGCAACAGCCTGACTATCATCACAAAGCATGCTATAGCCTAAAGAATCTCTAGCCCCTCTCCCTCCCCTTTTTCTGTCTCTTTCACGCGCACACACATACACACACACGGTAGATTACATGAGAGCCAGAGAAACAGAGAATAGGAGAGCGAGTAAAGTAAGAGTTGAGAGGAGGAAGACAGGGTGACAGGGTGTGGAGAGGTGTTACACGGTAGGGTGCTGCCTGTAGTGTGAGCATGAGTTTGTGTGTGTGAGCGTGCGTGTGCGTGTGCATGTGCATGTGCATGTGCGTGTGCAGATTACATTTGTCAGTATTAGTTATATAGTAAGGTTTAAAAAGAGTGGGGCGATTTGACCTCAATTTGGATATACACTCATTGATTATCGCTTTTTAAACTTTGTTTAAAAGATTGAATGCCCATGGTAGAATGATAGCAAGATACATTCAGGCATACTCTCCATACTCTTTGGCATGAAACATGTATGAAAGTATCAATGTTTTCTTGGGTGTCCTTGGCCTTTCCCATAGTTCTCTGACCTTGCTACTTTCATTCCTATTGTCATGATATATGGTATGTTATACTGTTATTTGAGGAGCTTGCACTTGTTTTTGTCAGTTGCAGGTCCTATTTTGGGATGTCTCAAATAGTTAGACCAAAATAAAACTGTCTAAGAGGGAGCAAAGTAGAACTATAGAGTTATGTGAAAGTATCCATTTTGTTATGCATCAAATACATTATGTAAAGGTCTGAGGTGTGGAAGTGTGAATGTGAATTTGTTATACTGCAACCTGGTTGACATTAAGATTAAGATCTAAATGAAGATCTTTCTGTGTTGTGAATTGCATACTGGCAAATCAATTCCCTGCTGTCATGCTATTCCCAGTGATTGTTCCAAATATTTATTCATCTCTCTCTCTTTCTCTTCCATCTACAGATCCTATCTTCATCCCACTAGAAAACACCATGGACTGTTTGACATAGACGTCTTCCATTCCACGTTAACCACAACTACAAGAAACATGAGGACCAGCCATTTGGGCTCTATGCTACGGACCTTGCTGTGCCTGTGTCTAACTGTGGACGCCCTGTCTCTGATCAGAGCCAGACAAAGGGATATTAGAGCAAGCAGAGGTGGCACAGAGGGGAGGACAGATGGGAAGCAGGGCGACGGAACAACCGCGGCAACAATCAATGAGGGGAAATGGCTGAATCGGGTGAAAAGAGGATGGCTATGGAACCAAT
The DNA here is from genome assembly GCA_900323305.1 of Trachyrincus murrayi. Lineage (NCBI taxonomy): Eukaryota > Metazoa > Chordata > Actinopteri > Gadiformes > Macrouridae > Trachyrincus > Trachyrincus murrayi. The sequence continues at coordinate 7,218 of OOFB01000334.1, forward strand.
TTTCCATCCAAGAGGAGTACACAGGAACGGAATACCTGTACATTGGCAAGGTACGTACTGCAGTCTTGCTGTCAGTATGCACACTGTAACACTAGTAGGTTGAACACTAACATTAGTACTAGTAGGGTGAACATTGTGTAACATTAGCACTAGTATGGTGAACACTAACATTAGCACTCGTAGGGTGAACATTGTGTAACATTAGCACTAGTATGGTGAAAACTGTTGTCAGGAGCGGGGTGGATGTGAACCCCGGTCTCGGGATTCAAACAGCGATGTTCTAAGGTTAGAGCTATGCTCAATGGTGGAGGGCCCAAAAACAGAGGCTGGCACAGGAAGGCAGTTCAATCTTTTTTACTTTGTCCGTATTTCAAAAAAAGTTTACAATCAGAATGTTCAAAAATAGAGTTCACTCAACAGCGACGCCATAACAAACGTACTCACAGTGCAAAGTCAAAGACTGAGCAAAGACAGACACAAAAGGGGCAACTTAAATACACAGGGCAATCAGACACAGGTGAAGCCCATTAACTAAATTACTACATAAAAAAGTCAATAGTGTCGCCATCTGGTGGCCAGAAGACAGGATAGCAGTCCAGGTCCTGACAACTGTGTAACATTAGCACTAGTAGGGTGAACATTGTGTAACATTAGCATTAGTAGGGTACATTCATCATGTGTAACACTAGTACTAATAGGGTACACTCATCATGTGTAACACTAGTACTAGGTAGTACTAGTACTAGTACTAGGTAGGTAATACTACACTTTCTGAACTGACAAGGACATTGGTAAGTTGGGTGGATGTCCCAACCACATGCAATGCAATGTGAACAGGAATTTACTAATTCATGTTATTTGGCATGTGACTGGGCTGGCTTGAAACTGGAAAACAAAATCTGTATATGGTTGAAGATGGTCTCCTACCTATAATCTGGCTGTCCTTACTAATCTAAAATATACATCAACATTTACTGCTAGGATGACTGTGTCTGCCAATCCCAATGCCAATGCCATCCAATACCCCAACTGACAGGTGGGGTATTGCCCCTGGTCCTAGCCTGGCCCTCCAGAAGCCCCTGGTCCTAGCCTGGCCCTCTAGAAGTCCCTGGACCTAGCCTGTCACTCTAGAAGCCCCTGGTCCTAGCCTGTCACTCTAGAAGCCCCTGGTCCTAGCCTGGCACTCTAGAAGCCCCTGGGCCTAGCCTGGCCCTTCAGAAGCCCCTGGTCCTAGCCTGTCACTCTAGAAGCCCCTGGGCCTAGCCTGGCCCTCCAGAAGCCCCTGGTCCTAGCCTGGCCCTCCAGAAGCCCCTGGTCCTAGCCTCAGCCTCCAGAAGCCCCTGGTCCTAGCCTGGCCCTCCAGAAGCCCCTGGTCCTAGCCTGTCACTCTAGAAGCCCCTGGTCCTAGCCTGGCCCTCTAGAAGCCCCTGGTCATAGCCTGTCACTCTAGAAGCCCCTGGTGGGACAGGTGGAGACGACGTGGTAACGATGAAGAAACTAGTGCAGACAAGAGAATGGGAGCATCCCAGAGTCACCCAGATAGACAGAGTAGAAGTCCAAGGAATATGGAGAGTATGTTTAATGAAATAGGAGAAGAGACAGAAAAGGAAAAATGTCCAGAGGGACCGAGAAAGAAAGACACAGAGCCCCCAGGACAATATGTAGACACACATGCGCGCGCACACACACACACACACACACACACACACACACACACACACACACGCACACGCACATGCACATGCACACGCACACACACACACACGCTCACACACACAAACTCATGCTCACACTACAGGCAGCACCCTACCGTGTAACACCTCTCCACACCCTGTCACCCTGCCTTCCTCCTCTCAACTCTTACTTTACTCGCTCTCCTATTCTCTGTTTCTCTGGCTCTCATGCATCTTTCATGGGGGTTTTTGGTTGACAATAAAAAAGTGCAGACTGGCCTCAAGGTGTGAGGCCTGACCCAGCAGGAAGGCAACACAACATGCCACTTAAAACACGGAAGAGAAGGGAGGGATGGATGGGGGAGGACGTAGGGAAATGTGAGAAATGGTGCCCAAGAAGAAGAAGAACTTCCCCTTTTTTTCTCCTTACCAGCACATATCCCTGCAATCAGATTAGAATTCATAGTAAGTATTGGGTTGGAGAATACAAGTAGACAATGAATGATCTGTTGATTGAATAATGTAAGTAAATGTGTTCTCCTTACATATAGCCGCAGTGAAATTGAGCCTTGCATAGCGCCTTGCATAGCGCCTTGTCTGGCGCCATCTGGCCACCTCTACATGTGTCTGGGGAGTTGATACTGTGAGGTGGTGCTGAAGGGATTATCATAGAGAGGCTGAGGAGTGAAGAGAGAGGATAGTGGATGACAGGTGCAGGCTTCACAGAGTATGGAAAAGCCAGACAATCTTCTATGGCAGTTCTAAGAGATTCTAACGATTTGTGCTGTAGATCATATTCATGTGACAGATCAGATTGGACAGTGGCTGGTTCTGTGGTGGGGGGGTTTGGCAGTGGTTCATGCTGAACTCACACTTGCAGCACATTCAGCTTGTGAACATTAACTGTCTGGCCATGGTGAAGTACCCATTAACTACTCTAGAAACAGAAAGTACAAGTACAAAGTTGCCACTTTAGTATGAGCAGGGTTGAGGCGAACGTGTCAATAGTAGCAAATCAAAGTGACAAAAATGAACATGAGCAGCACATCCAGGTCTAAAGGTGTCTGTGTTTTCATACAGCTTCAATCGAACATGGACCAGGGCGACGGAACAGTCAAGTATGTGTTGTCCGGTGATGGAGCAGGCACCATTTTTGTCATTGATGAGAATAACGGTGACCTCCACGCCACCCGGCGCTTGGACCGCGAGGAGAAGTCGTACTACACCCTCCAGGCCACCATAGTCGACAAGCGCACAGGATACAAGCTGGAGCCCGAGGCGGACTTTGTGATCAAGCTTCACGATATCAACGACAACGAGCCCCAGTTCAGCAAGGAGGTTTACACCGGGAGTGTGCCGGAGAGGTCTGATATAGGTGTGTATATCAACGTGGAACTGTTTGGAATTCATGTTTCTACTTTTACGTGTTGTACGTGTTTGCCCGTATGTCCCAGTGCTTTTCATAGTGCATCAACTAGCAACTCCTGCACACTGCACATACTGACATAGCAGATCTTTAATTGTAGCCAGGAAGTGGTTTGTGGTTGTAAATCACTTACTCAACAATGAGGGTGGGACAAGAAGAAAAGGGACAGAAGAAATTGACACAGCTTTTTCCTAAATGTATCCATTCTAACTCTCTCTCTCTGTATGTGTGTGTGTGCGCATTTGCATGTGTGTGCATCTGTCTGTCTGTCTGTCTGTCTGTCTGCGTGTGTGTGTCATGTGTGTGTGTCTAGGCACATCCGTCATTCAGGTGACGGCTACCGACGCTGATGACAGCATGTATGGGAACAGTGCCAAGCTGGTGTACAGCATCAGCCAGGGACACCCTTACTTCTCCGTGGACCCCAACACAGGTAACCAGCACACAATAACCCTTCTATTCATGAGGAATGCTAGAAATACGAGAACACTGTGCTGCTTTCCTTCAGCCTGGAATCGCTATTATAAGATGATGACGTCATAGCAAGATTCAAGTCACATCACAAATGTAGACAAAGTATAAAGGAGCGAGTGAAATTCTTCTGTGCAAAACCTCCTTTGACTGCAGCCCCATGGTTACAAGTTAATATATTAGAGAATTTAAATAAGAGTCTGCAGTCTGATGGCCTGGCTATAAACACAGTGTCATATTCAGTGCTACATCTGAGGGCGGTCATAATACCACACAAAGATAAAGAACCCTGTTGTTGTTATCATGTCAGCCATTACGGCTCAGAGAAATGGGCAACAGACCCCCCCATTGGTATTCTGCAAGAAGAGCATCCGCATGCAAACATTCAGATGGACTATGGAATGAAACCATTACCACTAAAATACTAAGTCTGATGCTGCTCTGATGTTTGTGATTTATTGAGATAATATAGAACATTAGGATAACATGAATGCTAATGCAGATTCTCTTTCATTAAAATGAACAAGGAATGGAGCCACCCTGTCTCCCTGATTCCCCTACATTGTGCATCAAGGGGACATCTGCTAGTTAAAGGGGGACAAAAGAAAAACAATTGTCAGTCCAAAACAAAGTAAAAAATAAAAGTAATTGTAATGAAATATAATAATGATAATAATAATTATTATTATTATAGCATGAATAATAATAATTAATACTATAATATAAAAACCTAAATCCATCATCACTTTGTATAATTGGTACAGTAATCTGTTTCAGTCAGCTGGTTTAAAGGAGGGGGAAAAAATATGAGTAAATAAATAAATAATTAAAACACAGTGCCAGAAAAAGCAGGGAGTGATTACTGTTGGGCCTGGATTAAAGAGCAGTTATAGGCCTTGATCTGCAAGCATTTGAAATAGAGAGGGTTAGCCTTTCTGCTAGCCAAGAGGAGACAGAAATTGAAAATCCAAAAAAACCAAGGAGGCTCTCTATGTTGATGGATGGAATAATCAAATGAGACTAGATATGAAAAGAGGGTATCAAAGTGATTTGGCATATAGTCACTGGAATTTACCACTGCTGTGAATTAAAGGGAATTAGATGAAAGCTAGTGTTATTTTTGAAAGGCCTATAATCGCCATTTCAAATGTTTACTAACAAAGCAGAAAATGAACATTAATGAATTCAAGATTTGTGTTATCCCTTTAAATTAACTGCGAATGCTGGAAAATCTTTAGACCAGATTGCCAATGAATCCCATACAGCCCAAAAACCAAACTGTAGAATAAAATATGAAAATACTACAATAATTTACTGACAACATGCCACTGAATGTTGATGTATACAAGTTGAATAAATATCAAGGTCAAATGGACATACTCTCTTCTGACCCATTTCCCCACTACATTGTTGATTAAAGCCGAAAAGCACACGGCCGTTTACGGACAGACACAAAGTAATGTTTTCACATTTTTGTGTGCAAAATAGACTTGAGTCCTATATGAAGTGAGCGAAAAAATACATTCCCGTAGCGGGCTGTATTTGTAGCATTCATGCTCTGTCTTCTTTGCTCCGTTAAAACAATATGATTTATTTTGTTACAACTATGAA
>OOFB01000336.1:7411-27336 GCA_900323305.1 Trachyrincus murrayi
CCCCCCCAAAGTTTTGCTGTTGAGGCTTTCAGGGGGCTCAAATGTCAATCAAGGGGTCTCGGACCCCCCGAGACCCCCCGTATTTCACACCCCGGATGTATGTCTGCTCAAACTAAAAGCATCAAAGTCTTAAAGTCGTAGAGTCACAAAAATGATGGAATGTTTTTTGATCATTATCTTGTCCTTTGACCATTCCACCAATTAAAAATAAAATGTGCTAACATACTTACTTATTTTGCCCATGTGAAAAAACATACATACGTCACAAAGAAGGGGAAATTTTGTGTGTATTTGTATCGTGATTGTTTTCTAAATGAGTCCGTTTTTAGAAAGAGGAAGTACTTTCAGAGCCGTTGAAAATAGCTTAGTTGTTATTTTAATACATTGGTGTTTGACGTACCGAACATTTGGGCCATTTTTATAAGGTCTTAAAATATAGCCACGAGAAGTTATGTTCTCTTGGAGAACCATTTATTTAGCGAAGGCTGGGGTAGTCTGGGGGTTGGCTTTCATTTCACGGTTCATATGCTCAATGTGATTAATAAAGCAAAATGCTGTTGAAGAGAGAGAGAAAAGCCATCATTCAATCCCATCTTCCTGGAAGGAGGACAGAATATCCCGGGGCATAACTAGCTGTTGTCAATCACCAGGCAGGAAACCGACCATATTTGGATCTGCTCTGACAAGACTTCGTTGAGTCTGGCTACGTCCATTGCCAGAAATCACAGCAGCAGAAGCCATGCAGTAAATAAGAGTTTATTAATATAATCCCTGAGGTCGCAAACTTAGAAGATTTCAAAGATACTTGTCAAAGTATTTAATTATAAAAAAGTTGTGATTTGGTAGCAAGGGACTGGACTGGCTCTATATTAAAATTAATTTTGATAATATTTGTCCTCTTTTAGTGGGGAAGTAACAAGGGATATATGTGGAGATATGGATGCGTGTGTTAATGAACAGTTAATATACATGTGTATATTACAAGTATAAGTAATTATATATATGTTGTGTGTGTATGTATGTATGTATGTGTGTATGTATGCTAAATACAACGTAAAGGATTAATCAATGGGAAGATTTTGGTGCGATTTAACAAGGATTTATCTACAAAGAACAGATGCCTGTATGACAAATATTAACTTCATCCCACTATACGTACCACTGACGTACAATATTCTAAAAATACTTTGCTGTGTTGACAATATGATCGGACTAGATGATGAAATTGCGTCTCTCGCATCTGTGTGCCGTTCGGTTAGCAACAAAAGTTATCAACAGGAAATAAAAAAGAATAGTACAATTATTATTATTATTATTAATAGCATAGAAACACATGTCCCTGTGGGTATATATGGAATAATTAATATGGCTTGTATGTATAAACTCACTCTGGAGCCAGCATGCAATCATGATGAAATACACCCTCTTGGCACAGTGAACAATATCCATCTCATTGCTGGGGTTGGCAATGCCCCTATCTCTTACTGCGTTGTCATCTCCCACAATCACCTGTCACTGTGATTAAGTAAGCTTCAAATCTTTCCGCCGCCGTTATTAAATTAGATTTCCATTTTTTCCCTGTACGCACTCAATCTAATGTTGACTAGATTGAGGAGGAGAGCAACAACAAATATATATATATATACGTGTGCGTGTGTTCGCAAATATTAGTTGAGTATATATTAGAATATTAGTACAGTAGTAGAGTAGGGGATTTTTCCTTTACTTCTCTTTAACACATATGTCTATTTTATTGTGTGTGTGTGTGTTAGGTGCAGGGGCCTATTTCAAGCAGCATGTTAGGATATGTTTAAGCTTAAAGGGCCCCTATTTTACCACCAGGTGTGAGTGTGATTAGCCATTACAAGCCGTTTCAAAATTGTCATGTGACTAAAATTGTCATTGACATAGTGACATCACACAGGGGGAGTGTCCACCCAGATGTATGATGACTAGATCGGTCTACCAGCCTACCCAGTGGACTGTACCAACTGGTAGGCTTTCTATCCTTTCTTGTTGTAGCTTGTGGACCACCTCTTCACCGCGCCTGAAAAGGGATATAACAAGGCACAACGCATGCATCAAAAGCACGTTTTTCAATAATGTTCTTGCTTAACAAAGACACGTTTCCTTCGAGTGGGAAGGCACTGAGTGCATAAGCTAAATAGCGTCTTCATTTTGCACAAAGAAAGTTGCACAACACTGACAGCTAACAGCATGTAGCTTGCTAGCAACAACAGAAACGGTATAGGCGAACTCCAAAGCAATGTTATAAACGCAATAAGCTTTGTTTGATAACGGCACACGCACGGTTAATGTCTTTAAATATAGAGTACACACGTTTACATTAGAAATTAGTTTTTCTGGACTCACCTGGTCAGCACGCAGTTCAGGTAAAGAAAAGAGTGCCGCTGCTGCTCCTGCAGTGGTGGCTGAAGACCAGAGCGGCCAGTAGATGTGTTGTGTTGTTACGCTGAGAAAAGTAGTTCCCTTAGTTTGAGAATACTACCTTATTATTTGTAATAGTCCCTTAGGTGAGAGGTGAGAGACTATCAAGAAACAAATAAATCGGTTGAATCTGGAAGTTTTGTCAAAATGTTGACAATTATGTTGTGTTTAACATTTTGCCAATTGTGGGTAGAATATAGGTCGCGTCATAACGTGACGTCCATTTAACGTCTGTACCTTGACCTGACTAAATGTTTGGTGGTACATTTATTTTACTGTACAACTGAAATATATATAATTTCCACATAACAAAGTCATATTGATTCAACATACGGCAAAATTGGAGTTGGTCGAAAATGGGTCACTTAAGACAGCTGTGCTGCGACCAGTTTGTTAAAATGTTTGTTTGGTATTTAGCCTACTTTACAATAGTCGAAAATGGGTCGCGTCATGACATGACGTCCATATGACCTGGACTCACAACCTGTTGTCAAAATGTTTGATGGGTAGTCAAAAGAAAAGTAGATTTGATGAAGTGGTTGGAGTCACGTCACACACTGAGTTTATGAAAAGAGACTGTTTGTCCCTTTTCAAAGTTCTTGTTAAATAGCCATTGTTTTTTATTTAATAGGCCTACTTACTGTATCACCTCCTGTGGTATCCATTATAAGAGTATATATGCCGTATATATATATATACTGTACATATATACAGTATATATATATATATATATATATATACGACCCTCAAAGCTGTTATCATTTCTGGATATGGCCCCTGCATAGATTGAGTTTGACACACCTGCACTAGACCCCGCGGCTCGGCTACGATACTGCCAGACCCATTGGTACCGCTAGACCCCACGGCTCGGCGAGCAGTGTAGCCTACAAGGAACGATCTGCGCTCCTTAGTCCGACGAAAGGACAAGCCATTATGTCATCGTTCAGAAGTGTTAAGAAAATAAATCACTGCTTAAATACTGCATGTGTGGGTGGGGTTAACACACTTTTAAGTGTAACTAAGAGAATGGGCTATTAGAAATCGCCTATTAGGTCTACTTTAATCTAGACACGTCACGTTAAGTTTCAATTGTTGTTCGATTGAAACACTAACAAGGAGCAACAACGACGAATACAATAGTTTTGGGTATGACCATATCAAGTTGTTTGTTGCCATTATCTAAACCAATGAGACGATAGAAAGAAGTTGGAATTGCAGTTATCTCGGAGCTAACCTGCTATGTACCAGGTTTGCTCCAGGTTAGGCTCACAGCATGAGTCGCCATGGTAACTGAACTGAGATTAGTCTAAGCTCGGTATCTGAAACCGAAAATTCTGCCATTCCCTGAATTCTGACGTAACATATCCGGTTAACATGGAAATCCAGCTTCTTGAAATCCTTAAAACTTTTTTTTATTTTCTGTGTGTAGTAAAGTATGTGTGTGTGCGGTCGTGTGTCTGTGTGTGGTAAAGTGTGTGTGTGTGTGTGAGACGGGGAGGCCCTTCAGCAGCTCACGAGACAGCCCCAGATTGAGAGAGCGTGTGTAAATGTCAGCAGGCGTCCAGTACTTCCCAATGAGTGGAACGGGAAATGGCACCAAGACGCTGCTGACCATATGGCTGCCATAATTAATCGCATCGATTAATTTCTGGCATGTCTGTCTGCAAAGACACTTATGTAACATTAGAACCGCCTGCACAAGTGCCTCTTTGAGCTCTTCTCAGAAGAAAAATTGGGAAGGCCAGATATTTCAGTCCGTCGGAAACAGAATCGCCAGAAGTGATATGTATATGTAGCTTCTGGCTAAAGCGGCCGTGTTTACCTGTTAGCGATGTGTTGTGCATGGCCGAGTCTGGAGAAAGTCCTTCAACGCAGGGTCTCACACAACGCCCGAGGACACCAAGGACTCCAGTCAGCCAGGACGTAGGTGATGTTTGTTTACTGTTGAAGAAATGATAGAACTTCAATCATTTAACATTAGTAAATACTAATATAACTGCCAACTGCCATATATCTCCTCCTGCATGGCCTTAGGTCATCCCTCATACCACTGTATTATCTAGAGAAGCAGGTGAAGCCTCTGGCCTTGGTTACATTTACCTATCATAAACAAGACTAGTAGCAATGACCAGCAGGATATCTTCTTCAGTTACTGTTCTGTACTCCTTCCTTCCCTCTGTTCCTATATAACTTGTTCCTATATAACCTGTGTATCTCCCTTCCCTCTGTTCCTATATAACCTGTGTATCTTCTCTGTTCCTATATAACCTGTTCCTATATAACCTGTGTATCTCCCTTCCCTCTGTTCCTATATAACCTGTGTATCTTCCTTCCCTCTGTTCCTATATAACCTGTGTATCTTCCTTCCCTCTGTTCCTATATAACCTGTGTATCTCCCTTCCCTCTGTTCCTATATATATATATTATTAATTAATATTATTAAACATCAACTCAATGCCTATCCAGAGGGTCAGACTGAATCTTTGTCAACATTTACCCTGGTGCCGTGTGGTAAAGCAGTACCCGCTCACAAACTTACGGTTTGTTCTTCCCCCCGGGCCAATTATGGGCTACTGAAGAATCACTGAACCTCTGTATCCAATCACCTTTACACCTAGTTACTTTTAACACCATCATTGTATTCTTATATTTTATGTATAAATATGCTTTTAAGGCCACGTAGAGCAACTGTTTCTACGGCTTGTTTTGGTTTTTGTCTTTTAACTGGGACCAGCTGACCTCTCACAAGAACTGCCCAGAGGACGATGTGTCTGTGTACTGTACATTTGATAATCAAACGATTTGGACTGAAAAGAGTGATCTGTCGCTTGTTACTCTCACTCCAGTCCCCGGTCCCCCCTACAAGCCCATAATATACAGTGTCCATAACCAATGAATGTTTTTCAAAGGCGTGTTTGCGTGAGAGTAAAGTAATGTATGGGCTACTGTGGGTTTTAAACCTCAGATGAACAGTTTCACAAACAGTTTAATTTGTTTCCCTGCGCTGCTATCAAACTGTGGTGGAGTCCAACCGGGGTGAAGAGAACACTGGTGAAATGCATAGCGGTAGAAAGGCCTCCCAGCGAGGTTAAGTCGAGTGTTAATGCATTTGTGGCGCATGAAATGTACAAGGCGGCTTCAACGCACGTCGAATGTTCAATATTGGACGTATGATATCAGGATTTTAAAGGGAGTTTGTTTTAATAATTCATTGGTGAAGTGTTCGTATGGATGTGTTTCTCGTTGAGGTAGATAAACCGGGTATTTCTGGTGAGTTTGCAGGTTTCTTTACAGCTAGGTAGAGAAGTTATACATCCTATAAACTAAAGACATTTCATCATCTGCTGCTTGCTGGGAGCCATTCCTAGTTGTCCTAGGAATGAGTAAAGGGCCCAGATTATGATTTTTCTCTTTTTCTTTATGAGATGGGAGAGTATAAAGGTCAGCCCTTCACGATGTTAATCTGGCGGTTTGTGTGTGTGTGTGTGTGTGTGTGTGTCTGTGTGTGTGTATGGGCGTGCATGGGTGTGTGTATATGTGAGTGAATGCATTAAGACAAAGAAGGTACGTGTATGTTTGCTTGTGTGTGTGTGTGTGTTCATGTACACGTGCAAGTGTGTGTGTACACGTGCATGTGTGAGAGTGAGGCATGAGCCAGGGGCCCCTGGAAGCTGTGCTGCTGGAGTCCCCTCATCCCTCTGCCGTTGTCTCACCTTAACCCTTGAATTGATAAGGCTTGTGGCTCTGCAGCTCCGTGGCCCTGCACAATGATAAGGGACTGGCGAGGCATCAAGCTGTTATCGGGGTGACACTGACATTCACCTCATATACACGCCAACATGTGGCCGAGAAGCAAAATAGCGGCAGCAGGGAACTCGGAAATGGTGGAAAAAATACGAAAATAAAAGTCACAACTTTTTGTTGAAATTGTTGACGAGCCTGAACAAGTGGGAACGCCTTTGAGACATTGTGTGCATAATATAAAACACGACGCCAGAAGGTTGAAATTTGTTTTTGTACATTTTGCATGGTTACTCATGGCGATACCCAAATTAGCTGTAAACATGATAACATTATTAATGTTAATGCGTGCCTTGTGGACATTATGTCAGCTATGAACATTTATACAACTAACCTAACCCCGAAACACTGCTTAATATTTTAATGTGCCCAACAACAATATTTAAGTTTTAGTTAGTTTTGTCATTAAATGACAATAGCAGTGGACAAACACATCCATCAGTAAAGTATTTGCATACCTGATGTACATAGGTGTAAAAACAAAATCGGCCATTTCGCCATCACTTTAAGCATAATTTGTTTAAAATGTTCTGAAAAATAGCTTGCACCAAGAAATGTTAATTAACAAATGAGAACGCTTTGAGAAAGGTTTATTTGCACAATAAGAAAACATACAATGCCATGTGAATATAAAAGAAACAAATGCACATTGTCCAAAAAAAGTTACGTAAGATTCTAAAATGACCCACATTGTACCATGTTAATAAATAACATCAAAATGTACAGAATACCTTTGGATGTGAACAATTCATGCTGCATAAGAAATTCACGTTGGATGCTGTCCACAGATTTCACAAAAATACCAAATGGTAGAATACAGAATGAGACAAATGTGTTTCATTCCCTTTGTTTTATACATGACTCAACTGAGATATAGTCTGTTGTGAAACAATGTGTTTTTAGACACTTTGTTCTCTGGAATTAAATTAAATTTTACATTGAAGGAGGTTTGGACTTCATAAGTGTGTGCAATAAAAGGGAAGGATGTACCTTATCGCTCAGACTCTCTTTCTCTGTACGCTCGCTCACTTTTATTACGGAGGTAATTTGCATTTTAATTCGGAGCTTGAACCTGTGCTTAATAGAATTAAAATGAGAGACACGGTGACATGGGTTTTTGACCCATGGAAGGCCTGCGAGTACAGAATGAGTGAATTACTTTAACCAGAGTTAGATATGTAGCTGCCCTGAGCTGAGATAAGAAACATTTGCAAAACATATTTTTTATATATATATTTTTTTATATTTTTGCCTGAACGTATTAGTGTGAAAATTGTATTGAAAAAAACACATTTGAATGGGTTTAATAAATTGTGTGTTAGTTTAAATTGTTGCTCTTAACCCTATGGGACCAAGTCCTTGCAAAGAACCAAACAATTTTCACCGTTTCACCATTTTAGTGTGCGCTGAGGTTGCGGTTTTGTTTTGGCATCATGTCTCCCAGGCCCTCTGAAGAGGACTGTCAAGAGGTTTGAATGTTAAAGTTCAAAATTGTCCCGGGTCCAGACGTTTTGCAGCAGGAGCAAACATAAAGCAGAATTTCCTCCATTCTCCTCGTTTCTAAGAGGTTTGTGAGGAGACAGAAAGCGAGCCGTGAAGCGTGAACGTAGGCGCCTACACGTCTGTTGACCCGCTGAGAGAGAGCGACCGCGAATGAAGATTGCCATTTTTATAATTAGAGATGAGAGACAGACGCTTGGAGGAGTAGAGCGACGCACCGAACACAAGCACTTCAACCGAGGCACCACCACAACAACGTTGTAAACACTAACATCACAGTAATCAACTCCATGTCGAGTGCCACTTTCACCATGCAGCGTGACAACAATAGTAAACTACACAAATTGTGAGCGACTTTGGTATAAAAAAAAAGAAAAAGGTCACAATGACATGTCATTATCAGAATCTTTTTAGATCCTCTTGCCGGGAATTGAGTGCTGCCAATTTTCAATTTTGACTCGCTGACACAAGAAATGTTCCTCCTGACGGATCTTATTTTCCTAGCACCAGAGTCACTCAGAATTCACCCGCCATACCGCTGCAGTGCTTCTTCTGAAAATATAAAGCCAGTAGATAAGCTGTGAGACACAGCAGTCTGTGTCTCTCAGACTCAACAGTCTCCCTGTTGTTTTCGTCCCTCCCATGGGTGGAATCTCTCTGGGAGTGAACCAGAGGATGAAGGAAAATCTAACCAAACATTTTATAAGAATCCATAGTAAACAAATATGGAAAAAGTATCTTGGCACAGGGGCTTAGGTATTTTTAAAAGTCATTCATCCACCATACAGCCTTTACTCTTTGTTAAGTTGCCAATACGGGTTTGTAAGTTAAACGCCTTTGCCAATACAAGAGGATGAATTGTCCTTGCATTGCAAGTAGTGGTGCTGGGCCTCTGACATCACAGCAGGAATCCAGGTTAATCCCGTACAGTCCACCTAGATCTGGACTCACAAAAGCAAGGAAAGTATCTTTTTATTGCAGTTTTCACATATCAAATATCATCAAATACCCTTTTGACAAAAAAGGGTCTTATCTTCCATTTCCTGTAAACTCTCATGAACAAAGAGGTGGAATGAACTCCGCAACTTTATAGCCCATAACAATGATAGCATTATTGTGATTGAGTAATCATAATTTCATATTCTTTGATGGAAAAAAGTCAGGCAGTCCCTAAACTCAACCAACATTTTACTGCATTTGCATGTTTGAAATAGAATGGTCGTGAACTAAAAATGCATAGCAGAGGGTATAAAACAGATAAAAGATATACGAGTACATTTGAGTGATCTTGAGTGAAACAGGGAACTGCAGGTAAACATTACCTGACCCACTGACTGACAGTATAATGTACAACATTATTATGAGTAATCTTAAGCATTAGTGCCATGGAGATAAAAAATGCCTCACCATCGTGTGTGTGTATGTGCACACGTGTGTGTGTGTGTGTGTGTGCGTGCGTGCGCATGTTTACGTGTGTGTGACACAAAATGATTCGATTTCCGAAGCACGTCATTCATGTCTGTCTGTGCAGATGGCGGGTTCACGAAGATATTCACTTTGATGCTCCTCTGAGGGCGTTTCCTCTTCGACTTCTGTCAGAGAGCTCTACTCGGAAAGCAGAACATATTGACAGGATTTTGAAATACTTCTCCTGCCCCATGCCTGTCTACCGCTACTGCTGCTGCTCTCCAGCACGGGCACAGTGCTGGGAATGTGAATGTGTTGGCTGTTTGTTTTGCTGGGGAAAGAGAATGCATCACACGCCACTGCGTGATCCGAGCGAGGGGTAGATTGAGAGGGCAGAGGCATTGATCTATAATTGGAATCTGCTCTTGGATGTGAGGAGTTTTTAACGTCTCCACACACACAAAAAAAAGAATCAACAAAAAAACCCTTCCTCTTCCGAGAAGCTAATGCGAAAAAGCACACAGGGACACTCATCCTTTTTAGGTCTTAGTTCTGTGTGGCATCCTCCAGAAGGGACTCTTGTTCCACAGCATCATAGCTCCAACACTATATATGTATTGTTGTAGTTTTTACGACGTTAGGCTGCAATGTTTCGTTTTTTCATGGATACAAATGAGGATATCATGGATCATAAATAAACAACTTCACACTTGAAAAGGCTCCCGCTGCATGATTCACAAGTAGACACTGCACACGACGAGCGGAAGCATGAAACCATATCGTTCAAGGACAGGCGACTTCTGAAACGCAAATCGCCCGCGATCCCGAAATATGTTTGTGTTTGTTGCTTGTCTGTCGTCGTCAGTTTTGTTTTTCTCCATTTATTGGGCCATTATCGGAGAAGCCAACGCGAAGCAGCCCTGCGGCGTTAATGGAAGCCTCTCTCCTAAAGACAGACACTGAGCAATGGCAAATCATTTCAGCATGGGGCTCCTCTACATAGGCTGTCACAGCAAGCACTCACCGGGCATCCATCCTCCCTCATATAGTTGTAATTATGGAGCGTGAAAAACAAAAGTGCTTGTTTACATCCTTGGGGGTGGGGGGGGGAATCCGTGTCAGGTTTAATAAACACAAAATAAAATAAATAAATAATAATAACATAACCAGGATTGATAAATGTCCCAAACATGGCTGCCACAGTGAATAAATTCCCTCCTCCAAATATATTGCGTTACCGTGGAGAAATGGAAAGCTCGGATCTCGGAGGCCCAATTTCCATCTAATCTTCGTGGGTACCGTTTGGGCATTGACGGAATGCATTCACCGGTGGAAGAGTGCGCTGGAGATACACAAGCAGAGGAGAGAGAGAGAGATCTGATCGTTAGTCAAACTACTCTTCCCTTTAGAGACATGAGTCAATAGAGGGAAGTAAATTAACACCAGCCAGAGGCAGCAATCACATACGTCCATCAACAGAACACATGGAATAACAGGTGAATAAAAGTGATTCAACATTTGACACGTTCTTCTGATAGATGGAGGTAAACATTAGCAAACAAACCGAGAGTCCGATTTCCCACATACCCACACCACTGAACGACCCCTCACTGCAAGAAGCACTTCTTTGTCCTCGAACCCATTGGCTATTGTATCGAGACGGAGAGTCACCGATGACAGCGATGGAGAAACTGTCAGGGGATAAAGGCACAAGCCCTCTCTCTCCCGCAACTCTATATATAGCTGAGCATACATTTGCAAATGTCAATGATTTATGCTGACATGTGTACACGTTGTCGTCACATTAATAATTGTGTCACTAAAATGTTCTAGAGGGGGAAAAAAACAGCATACAAAACAAGATGTGAGCCGAGGAACGCGTCCATTACTGTAGATCGTACTTCAAATGCTCTCATATTGATAATAATGATGAGATATCGGGCACCCATGAAACAAAACAACCACTGATGAGTGACACAAAAGTGGTTTGCTAGTTTCCTTATAATTATAGAGGTAATACAGCTGGCAAAACCAATACGGTGCACCAGTGTATCAATCACAGGTTCTTATGAGGACATTTAGATGCCACAGCAGACCCCGGCCCGTCTTGTTGTTTCTGCTTGGAGCCCTACGTGCCCGTTTTCACAATGGGCACATGAGCAAAAGCATGGCAATCAATATTTCTTACACTAATTGAAGTGCTTTTTATCTGAACCACTCTCAGTGGACTCACCAAGGAAGATTAAATGTGTTTTCTGTGCGTGCACATTAGCATGGGCGTGTGTGCGCCCGTGTGTGTGTATGCCCCCGTGTGTGTGTGTGTGTGTGTGTGTGTGTCTGGGTTATATAAGCCTACCTGTGTATTAATTTTAATACATTCACTTTTCACCTACAATAATGTCAATAGCTCGTTCTGCTTCCCCCTTTCTGTCTTGCCTTCCTTTTAGGTTTTCTCTTTTTATAAACATTTATATGGGATGAGAACTCAGGTCATGAGGCTCTGCATCACTTACAGTGGGCTGTAAGTGTCGGTGCAGGACGGGTACACCCTGCAGGTTCATGCAAATGTGTGCTGGAAGTGGCCAGTTGGACCAGAGTGACTCTACATTCACAACAACAATCGCTTCAGCACACAATGTGGAGCTGCGTCAGAGCTGCGTCAGAGCTGCGTCAGAGCTGCCGATTCCGACCGATGACCATGACATTGTCAATGTTTTCAGGATGCAATGCGTTTGATATTATTCCTGCTCGTAACTGCCAGTGATGTGACAGACGGCCGCGTAGGCGTACTCACGACGATATCTGATGCTGGATAACCCTCTTGCCCGTGTTGCTGATGTGGGAAGCAGAACCCACCCTTTTTACAATGATCCTCACACATCCATGGTTAGGTAACAGCCAGACAGGTTTGAGTGCAAGGACAGGCCGCTGCTTATGTGCACAGGTGCTTCCTATAAGCCCTGGCCTGTAGCCAGAGGCTTTTTACGGAAAAAGGTTATTGATTTTTTTTCCCTGAAAGATGTGGATTCTGTGGACCAGACGCTGTGACTTTTAATGTGCTAATCTCCTTCATTCTAATACTCACGCTGATTGTGTTGTCTAACAAGATGTTGAACTGAAAATGCTCCTACAGGAGGGTGAAAACGCCTCAAGGGGCAGGACGCAATTGGGTTTCCACAGCGAAAGGCCAGAAAACCAATGTTGAATATTTAATAATTACTGATGGTGGATACAACATGCTGTTTGGCAATCTAGTTTCCTTCTTCATACGAGCATGTGAGTGACAATTTAACACTTAAAGCCCTCATGGGATTTCTGGAAGCACTTTGACAGTTGGTCATGGTGCCGGTGTTTAAAACGGATGGGACTGGGTACAATTAGTTGGACATAAGCCATCATTTTCTGGTATATTCCTTCTTGACTGATGCATATGGTGAGCAATGCTGTGTGTATTGACTGTTACTTTGAATGTTGATGCAAGACTAGCTGCCGATAAATCCTCAACACAACACATTATTGGACGAAACAAGTTTCTGTGAAAAAATACATCTAAGACCTTAAAGCCAAATGCATGGTAAATATCAACTTAACCAAGCAGCAAATTTGGTTTGAGGCTATACTTATGCGTGGTAATAATCCCACAGACTTTCAAGTGCAATCACACTCCACTTGAAAATGCGGCACAGAGTTCCACTGGACCTACTGCTAATTATGTTAGCCCGCTGATGAAGGTTTTTTTTGGGGGTGGAAATGCCATCTTCTGCAGTCAGAGCAAATAGCACTAGCTTTATCATCATAGAGCTATAGTATCCCAAAAGGAGTTTGCACGTGTCTAGAATGTGTCATTTTGAAGCCAAAACATTGGTTTTAAAGTTAGCAATCCTGCAGCCAAGATAACATTGGTCTATCTCCGTGATATCTCTGCTCGTTTTTTTTTCAGACTACCCTTGTTTGAATAGAGTCCATTTTCCTCACAATTTAATAAAATATAAAATAAGACAATGTGGTATTTAGCAAAACGGCAAAAACAATGACCCGATTCGACCCCCTCCCGTTATAGTGCGAATATGAAGAGACATAACGCAAGGTGTTGCCTCTGTTTTACAACATCTGCCAGACTGCTTTTTATCTTGTGCTGCGCTGAAAGCACACAGCCCAGATTGATCTTCGTGCCATCAGGGATCCGCTGACTAACCAGCATTCTGTCACCTTCCCTTCAGAGGACTTTTGAAAGGAGGGGAGCTGCACAAAGGACAGGGCTGATAGCGGATCTATCCGTGGTGGGGCTGAAAAGCATGGAGACCCCGTACACATTATAGCTCCATCGTGGACGCTGTGGCCGACTTCCACCAACACACACCATTGACTCATGAGCAGCTTGAAAGGTGACTATGAACTACGGATGGTTTCACCAGCCTTCCTGTTAAAGCGAGAAGCCATCACTGTGGTACGTGCTCTGTTGGATATACTGGCCGCTTATTCACTGGATGACTCGGGGCGGCCATGCTGGTGGTGGGGTCATATTAATGCATACTATATACCCAGTGTGTTGCTTTAAATCTCTTCACTACTTCTGTACAGGATTCAATAGAGAATTCAGTGCCTGGTCCAGCCAAACATATCAGGGATTCACATTAAATCAATGGAGCTTTTAAAAAAGCATGCCTTATAGCATATAACACATATATACACAACTTGCGTGTCACAACTTGCATATCGAAATAACACGCATCACACGAGTGCCTTATTATAATGTCTCGAGGCATCCGATTGGTCAGAGCAGAACCAGCAGTTTCATGTTGTTTGGTGTCAGTTGCAGTCAGACTAGGGAAGCCAATACAGCCCGTACCGGTTCCACATGTGATCCTATAAGAAACACTTGTTGTCTCAATGTCTCAACGTATTTAAACTTGCCAGCGCACAACTAGTTTGTGATTCTTTAGTGAACTGCCTTAGCATTAGTATGATCCACGAGGCAGTAATGTATTAGTGATTTTTAACCAATGATTTCTTTCGTTGCTTGGTTTATAGGTCATTATAGTCCTACAGCGTCTACCCATGAATTCACTGCATTTCAATCAAGCCTTTTTAGATACACAATGAAGTGGCTGGTGTTTGAAAGTATAAAACAACATGGCCATAAAAGCATGACATTCACAAAATGAATTGGTACAATTCGGGTAGCTATAAAGATTGTTTGGTGGAGTGGATGCAATGAAGCAATGGGGAATGGACTAGATGGCAAACAATGTTTTTTTAGGACATGCACACATTATGTACACACAGTACACATGCACTGTCGAGGAAACTGAACTGCATGCGGTCCATTGTTGTCGATTACCATGTAATTGTGTCAGCCATTTCAAAATAAACCAAAAAAATGCTAATGCAAAGCTGTTGTTGCTTTGCGTTTTATTGGAGTATTTTATGGGAGTATTTCACTTTAACACTTTGCAATTTAAATCTGAAAAGACCTTCACAAAGGGATGACTAAAATTAGCCATAGTTTGATGGAGGAAAAAAAAATAATGAAATAGATAAAATAAAGATGTGGCTGCATTGGTTTCAAGGCAGATCACTGATGCATGAAATGATGTCCCCTGGCATGTTGCTAAGACCCATTTTTGATGGAAGCGAGCACGGAAATAGCCGGCGAGTGACGGCATTTTGGATCCTCTGAATTATCGCTGTGTCTCATTTTATTCATCCATTAATTTGTGAATGTATTCATTCATTCATCAGTAAATTTATGAAGCCATTCATCCATGAATTATTTCATGGATTGATTTAATTCATTCGTTCATTCATTGAATTTTCTTTACTTTCATTCATCCATTAGTATATTTATTCAGATCTTTTGGACGGTCACGTTTTTCACCTTGTGCAATTCATACGGCCATTCTACATATTCTGCATGCAAAAGGTGAGTACCGATATCTCAACATGCCTCTATCAGCACACGGACTGCTGCCCATCATTGCACACATCCCGTGCATCTGGTCCAGTCCGGTCCTGTCATGCACCTCCTCTTCTTGAACTATAAGCATAGTATAGTCCACATTTCTCCTCTCCCTCTGTAGATAAACAGGCCCGTAAACACCTGTAGAATTCAGCAGCACTAACTTAGGCCAGGGGGTGGTGTGTTTTGTGAAAGGCCAACGATGTTCCATGTCCACCTATAGGCCTACATGATTTATAGATGTGCACTCTTGAGTCCATACATTGTAATGGTATACATATATACAGTGCATACTCCCAGTGGAGCGGCAAGAACGGAAAAAAACACACGCAACTCCTCAGATCAAACAAAAGCGCGAGGCTCCAGTTGCATGCCGCCAGCAGAGTGACACAAAAATGACTTCATTTGGCATCTTATTCGACACGGTGTGCTTCTGCTCATCATGGGAGATGTTCAATGTCAACATAATTGAAAGGAACTTCTTCAGCCAGTGACGACTAGCGAAGCTCTCTCCAGCGCTAGCTCTCGTGAAGCGTAGCCTTCCCAACATTTATCTCAGTGGTGTATTTCAACTAGACTTAACTGTAAATTAGCATAGCCTTGTGGGAATACGGTGAGGATTGGACTTTTATTGAATTGTAGTGCAATTTCTACCCAGCACATCTGCGGAAACATCAAAGACTATTTAGGAATAATGCATTAGTGCTATCCATCACACATATGTTTTGCTTGTGGCGCCTCAGGTAATTTATTTGTGACTAAGATGACGGCGTAACACATCTCTGCATGTCATATTCACCGCTGGCCAATGCTGAACACCAAATTAAACAACCTTCAATGACTTATTGAAATGCACACATCTGCACAATTGTAGGCTACAGTACAAGGTCTGGCTATCATCTGCTCTGTGTGTGTGTGTGTGTGTGTGTGTGTGTGTGTGTGTGTGTGTGTGTAAATCTCCTCTAGCCCTGTGACACCACTCTGATCTTCATCACGTTCCCGGGGCCGACCTATTCGCCTCCCATTAAATCATGGCTATATATTAAGCAACAGAAAAAGTTAGTTTCAAAGTTACTTTTCTACACAAAGTGACTGGACGGGTGGTGGGTGTAAGAAAAAGAAAATACACAATCTAATCTTTACTTACAGCGTTTCCCTCGTACAGTTTGGACCTCAGGGGCGAGCGTGTGATGATTTTGGAACACTACGCTACGCTTGAGTCCATGCCTCTAAGCCAATGATGCGTCTCAACCAGTATAAAGAAAAAGAAGGAGAAAAAAAACATGGCTTCCAATCAACAAAGAACACACACACACACGCTCTGATGAGCGCCGCGTATATAACTATACGTCAGGTGTCTTTCCTGTGGCACCGTAACATCAGGAGCATCTGGCGCCCTCTTCTCTCGGCAGACTGCGTGACACTGTAGCGCACATTAAAGCAAAACATTAGCATCGTCTTCTCTCCCGGCCCGCGAGGAGGGGGAAGACAGAAGAGTGAAGGGGAGTGGATGCCACTGGCTGCTGGATCGATGTGAGAAGAATCACTATGAGAAGCTTAACAAGGACATGTTGATAATCTCACCCGCAGTGAAATGCTAACTTTTAGTTCCAGCCCATCGCTACGTTGGCTGGTTTAAGATGTAATAATTGTATACTGGGAAGTAGCATTCTGCATTTTACAAGTCAATAATGTTTCTTATTGTTTTAGCTCATAGCAATACTGACTGGTTTAAATGTGCTTTGAATGCAAGCAAAAAGAGAAATAAACTGAACGTGTATTATTCAAATGTTTTCTTTTCCAGTAATAATTGTATACTGCAACATAGAATTTCTTTCATTCTTTCATTCATTCATTTCATTCTTTCTCTCAAAGTCATTCATTTTTCACCTGCATGAACCATAATGCTTTGTTGTCCTCTGCAAATGATGGAGGCAAGAAAAATGTGAGTAGCATTTGAAAACTCCCATAACAATTTATCACAGCGTTTTTCGGAATAATCTCTTCATTCGCCTTCTCCCCCTGTTTGTGTGTGGGTTGTTGTTTTTTTTTCTTTATTATTATTCCAACCGCATTGAGAGATCCCAGCTTGGACATGAAACAAAGCATTTCTTAATTTCCAGCAGTTACAAATGCCAGAACCCCAGGCGCATGGACGAGGCAGATAAAGTTGTTATTGGCAAATGTCCTTGGTGCGGTGCAAGAGTGAGAGAACTCAGTAATCCTTTCTGCATTATTAGTCTCCCCGGGCCCCGGGAGTCTCTGTGCTACTATCACAGGCTGCCTCCGTGTTGATAACACTAAAGTCTCCATTCACCATTACATCTTCTCATCAGTAAATTGACTGCAATTATCAGGACTAGGGAGCTTATTGTTGCCCTCTTTTATTTACACACACTAGCACACGCTAACACACACACATGTATACAAGTCCTGATGATAGGAGGTTAGCCTGTTTTTTTGTAGTGTCTCGCAAAGCTGGAGGAAGAATGGAGGAAATCACACTGGCTTTCGCCTGAGAGTTAATTGACCACGGGACAGTCAGGTGTTTGCATCTCTGGTTCATTGTTGACAACGATTATGATGCACCTGCAGTTTTTCCCTTCACATTCATCTCAAACGTACGCGTCCCTTGCCTACTCAGAGCAACACAGCGGCTTACTATGTCAGCATGGAGGGGGTGTATAGAGGTTCTTAACAGGACTTCCTGGGGGGGGTCAAGTACTGTACCTCCCTCAGGGACACACTGTGGTCAAACTGGGGATCCACTCTACTGTAGGACTTTTCATTTGGGGGGGGGGGGGTTGACCCCAATATAGCACACCCATTCCCTCGTGTCCACCCTCACCTTTCCACAGCCATCACAATCCGTCCGGACACCATATCCCCCCCGCCAGTCGGGATTGGCTTTTTTCCCCCCCCGCCCACTTTTTACAGTACCTGAACCTGTCCTTGTTTTGTATTCCCGGGTGAGTTCAAGGCGTTTGACTCGGGTGAAGGATTTGAAAACAAACAAGTGAGAGGGCAACGCCCCCGTGGCAGCCATCACGCGGCGCAGACAGGAGCGGGGGAGCGGAGCGGGGAGGTGTTTGTTGTTTATAAAACAGGAGGAGAAAGGGAAGAGGCACAGCAGGGGTGGGGTTCCAGGAGTGTGACCCTCTCCATCAACAGGAAGTCGCATGTTGTCATCGGCAACGGGGTCTAAGCAACCAACCCCCACCCACTCCCATCTCACACACACACACACACACACAATCATAGAAATATGAATTTGCCTGCAAGGGATCTGAAGGAAAAAGATAAAGATAGGATTGCTTGACATTTGTGACATGCCCGTGTGTCAACATACTTTTAATCTCAGTTGTATTCTCAGGAATCAGACATTTTTATTTGCATTCATCTACACAATGACAGCGGAGAGAATCAAGGTCTAAGGTCCATGAACATCCTAAGATAGAGATAAAAAAGCAATTACTTTATATAAGAGAATACACAGAATAAGAGAATAAGAACCAGAATAAACGGAATAAGCTATTTATTTAAAAAATATTTCATTTGAGGAAAGGGATAGGCTACGTAAACAGTAGCCTATAACTCTAGACAGTAAAGGCCTCGCTATACTCCAGTTTCGTACATGTATATATGACCGTACGCTATGCAAGCGGCATTATTCACATTCTCCACTGCGTACGTTATGTCTAAATGGATGTTGAAAAGCTGTGTCCACTAGGAGGCGTTTGAGGATCCCAATGTGCGTTTCCAATGTGCTCGGACATACCGATCTCGGATCAACCTCCATTTTTCTCCAACGGTTCCAATTTCTCTCCAACTATTCTGGCATGCAGACGTGTCATGGTGCAGTGGCAACGTCACATCATACAGACGGGTGTAATTGTGAACCAGCTCACAAAGTTGTTATTCAAAATTCACCGGCATTGTCTACTACTACTTTCTCGCTGTTAGATTATTAATCTAAAGTCAGATTTGGGAGACGATGAAACATGTAAACTCCATGTGCGTAACATGTATCGCACCATCGTTTTGTGACAAAACGGTGAGCTCCATTTTGTTCAGGGCGTCCAGCGGCCGGGCTGACCAGTGACCAATTAGCTGTGATGGTGAAATAGCTTCAAGTGCCTGTCTCCCCTTTCACCGTGAGTGGCTTTGACTGAGGGTGCAATCGCTCTAAAAGCCAGCCAGCCGAAGAACGTTCATCGACTCATTTCATTCTGAAATCTTGCCAGAAGATCGGACCAAATAACCCTCCCGAAGTCACATTTGCATGAAAGGGTTATCACCCTAATGTGATATTCGTTCAAGGAAACAGTGAGGTATGATTTTTTGGATTATTATTGTTGTTGTTGTTGTTGTTGTAATGAATCAGTGTGCAGTCATACATTATTGAGCATGGTTCCTCCTGAAACAGCGTGCCTCAAGTTAGCCCCGGGCTATCCTATACTTGGTGACCTTCTAGAAATGTGATCCCAGACTAATATGAATGTGGGAAATATTGAAACCAGTGTTGCTCACATTTAGAGTCACGGTTTCACTGCGGTGCATGGAAATGTGAAATAGGCATATTATTTTCCTGTAGTTCTTTTGGCCAAATATGCAGCAACAACAAGAATAATAGTCTCACATGACCTTTGAAATATGTATACGGATATTTTTGAGACATACATCTACCACCTAAAATTTAGATTTTGTGTGTTTATGCTTTTTGTGCATGTCTGCGTGTGTGTGCGTGTGTGTGTGTGTGTGTGTGACACCGTGCGTGCACGTGCATGTGTGTGTGTGTGTGTGTGCTACC
>OOFB01000336.1:31027-46183 GCA_900323305.1 Trachyrincus murrayi
TAGTGTGGTGGGGGGAGGGGGGGGGGGGGGGGGGGGGGTGAGGGGGGGGGGTGGGGTGTGGGGGGGGGGGGGGGGCTGACAGGGGGGGGGGGGGGGGGGGGGGGGGGGGGGGGGGGGGGGGGGGGGGGTTACATCAAGACCAGGTCAGAGGTCACCTCCTCAAGCTGGCCTGACAGGAAGAGTGATGGGGACATCCACAGCAGGCTGCCCCCACCTCCCTCCCCTCCCCCCACCCTCCAGATGGAGTCTATGGACATCAGCAAGGAGATCTCCATTATAGCCGGTAAACTGTGTCAGAGAGAGAGAGAGAGAGAGAGAGAGAGAGGGGGAGAGAGAGAGAGAGAGAGAGAGAGAAAGAGAGAGAGACCCTCACCATTATGTAAATGTCAACAGTCGCCGTCTCACACCCACCACACCACCCACCTCCTCCCCTGCAATACAGGATTAACCTTCCAGACGGTGAGACCCCCTCTTTCCTCAGACGACTCTGTGTCAAAACCAAGATGGTAATATGATTGTAATTCTGATAAGATACGCAGACACACACACACACACAGACACACACACACACACATACATACATACACCGACATAAACATACACACACACACCCAAAGTGTACATATGCTCACACAATTCTCGATTCAAACCAGTGATAACGCAAATACCGACAGTAAAGCACGGCTGTCAGTGTTTGGAAGGCAGCCAGGAATAGGAGACATCCCTCTAAAATGGCTTTTTGATGGAACAGGCAATTACGTATTATTTGTTTACACTATATATATATATATATATATTATTGTTTTGCTCAAAGATAACATAAAGGAATCCAAGTGACTGACGCTGTCGCAAGTCTGCCACTACTGCAGTAGGCCTACGCACCCCCACCCCCACCCGCACCACCACCCCCACCGCACCCCCACCCCCAGCCGCATCCCCACCCGCACCCCCACCCAGCTTGTTGGCACCAGGATCGCAGTGTTCTTCTTAAAGAGATCATTAAGCTCTGAGGGGGGCGGTGGGTGGAGGATCTGGGTGTGGGGGAGGGGGAGTATCTCCATGTCAGTACTAGCATGCCGCCCAGTGGTATCAATTTCCTTTTACAAAAAAATTTGACGAAGCAGTTGAACTATACTCTAGACAATAATATTTTAGTATGATTAAAATATTACGATGACGAATAATGCTATGATCTGATTTTCCTATTCTTTGTAGGTACAATTTGCAATTTAAAATAAAAGGTAGAGGCCAGGTTTGAAAATTGTGTTTTCTGGGATTTTGAGCAGATGTCTGTTCAGCATTATAGCACTGTGTGTATAGTGTTGCTAGATTGAGTATATTAAACCAGCAAGTTAAGCAATTCATTCACTAAATTAACGGTTTCTTTTACATAACGGGCCTTTTGTGTCATCATTACAGTGAATGCTAATAAAATATGCAAGCTTGGATTAGAGCCCAACTTATTAAGAACCAGCCGAGTCATGGTTCTGTTTCTTTGAAAAGTGCTGAGGTTAAGTGTGCGAAATTACATAACAGATGTTGTTAATTAATGGCTTGCGATCGTAGTTACAAAAGCAGCCAAGATAATGCCAACCAAACAGCAATATTCTGACCTGTACAGATTGCAGAGTGGTGAAAAGCGCTCTCCCCCCCAAAAAGAAAATTATAAAATTTAAATAAAGAGTAGCACAGTCACTGAGCGTTCACTGAACTCTTTTACAGAATCCTCATCAGCTATTTAAGAGGCAGCTCTATGCAACCCCCGGAGTCCCAAGACAGAGCATCCAGGGTTTCATTAAAAACTGCGTAAATCTGAAGCATGTTTGGGCTCCGATCCGCCAGTTATCTCAAGTTAATTGCTTAATAGGTAGAAGTGACGTAAGGAAGGGGGGAGGCGGGCGTGTCATTTCTTTGAAATTAGTTTTGAATTTACCGTGACAGTTGCGTTCCTCGGATAACAGTTTGAGAGGGCGCTGAGGATAGGGGCCCTTATATTACTGACATCCATCTTGAAAAGCTCAGATTCCACAAATCAAAGACAAAGAAAGATGGGCTCTCTTGATAGCATGAGGTCAGACGCTGATCCCGTCTGACGAAAGGGACGGCTAATGTTTTCTGATGTGTATGCTAGCACATGCATTTTAACTAGCGCAGAGTTTTTGGGTCAGCGTCCAATGTCATTGGATTTAAAGGTTTGATTTTTTTTCCCGTTCTTCTCGAAAAACCTTCCCTGTGAAGTGTAGGCCTAATCACATGCGACGCATAGACCCCTCGCTGTATTAGTTTGTATTCATCGCATTCCTTCTTTGTTTTCTCATCCACTTTGCGACAACGCTGCATGTCAGTGTCAATGATCCTCGCCGTACCTAGCGAATGCATAGAAGATGAAACCCCCCCGCCCCCCGTCCTATGATGTGCACTTCTTGCCTTCATGGTTAATGCATAGAGTATGATAATGTTGTATCCTGATGGCCCTAGTGCTCTTGAATTAAACAAACCGCTATGAAAGGAAGAGACAACTTCAGAAACACATTGCTTATGGGCAGCAGAAGACGGCGAGGGCCGGCTGAGAATCTTTAATAAGAGCAACAGACAAAAAAAAATAGGGAAAAAAAGAGAGTTGAGTTTGGACATAATTGCAGGATTTATTCAATAGGGTAACTTCTGGAAAATGCCTTGCTTTCATAACTGAAAAGAACCCATGGACCGGGCGTTTGGTGAAAACCCATCTTCATCAAATCAGTCTTTTTAAAAGCACCCTTTAGACACATTCTGTCACGGGAGAAAGTGAAGTCTCTCCCTTCACACTGCCGCCGCGAACCACTGTCCTCTGACGAACACGCCGATGTAACGCTTTCTCACACTGCCTTTGTAAATCTATACAGCGGTCTGCTGTACAGTGTGTCGCCAAACTGCTGATCGAACCATTTCCAAGACAGTTCGCAAGTTCCATCACTCACACTCTGTGTGAATGATGTGTGTGTGTATGTGTGTGTGTATATGTGTATGTGTATGCGTGTGTGTGTGTGTGTGTGTGTGTGTGTGTGTATGTGTGCGCGTGTGCGTGTGTGTGTGTGTGTGTATGCGTGTGTGTGTGGATAAATACTGTTTCTAAGGGCGGTGAGTGACTTGATCGTCAGCAGTTTATTCTATTCTCTGATGTTGGTACAACGCTATTTCACAAAACACGCTGAGCCAGACACTTTTTTTGTGTGCAGCCGATCAGCTTTTCTATTGTCCTTTCGAGACTGACGATATTGAGTTTTTAGAAATATAGATTCAGTAATGTTGTCGGCCGAGTGTGTCCAGAGTATGGCGCGTGTGCCTGTCTGTGTGTGGTGGCAGTGTAGAAGTACAGACGAAAAAAGAAGTGTTTAACCTTTTTGGTCTCTGTGAAACATACATCTTGCCGAGTGTAAAGCAACCTCTGGACACACAGCTGCCGCCTCTGACTAACGGCAGTGCAGGGTGCTCAGTGGGTTCTGTGTATTAGTAAATGTCTAGAGTCCTATCTGGACTTTCTCCCTCCCCTCTCTTAAGATATTATTCACAGACATTAACTTAAAACGTTTCTTCGTGTTCATCGTTCTATAGGGACGAAGATACGTGTACGGGAAAAGCCGCGCAACGCTGTAATTACTTATTGATGTGGCAACGAAATGTATGTTTCTACATTCGTCCTTTAGACTACTGGGCGGGGGGGGAGGGGTGCTAGCAAAGTTTAGCACCTCCAGTCTGTTTGGAACAATTATTGGGAGAGAAGGGGGTTCTATATGCTTTCTGTCTTGACCAGAATTGAAAAACTTTTGTTTATTATATAAATAAACAATACATTGGAAATCCCATAAAAAAGAAGAGAGAAGCATTGCTTCCCCCAAACCCTGCACATTGCCTGTACCCCAACAGATAACTGTAAATTACCTCTGTCAAATAAATAAATGTTCTTTTTTTTTTCCTCCAATGCAATTTCTCAACGCGACGACTTGCCCTCTGCTGAAAATGAAATGTTTGATACGCTGACATACAGAAAGGATTACAATGCAGAGGATTAGGCTTAAGCAGCTAAGCATACCTAATCACCACATGCTAAACAGGATTGGGTGGCTGTGTTCAGGTGCTCAACCTGTTTATTAATAACAGCCATGGCAACCGTCCCCGCGGTACCGCGGTCTGTGCCGGTCCGTACAGGTTTAACCCGGGCCACTGCATGGATGGTAATAATGTAGAGTCCTGCGAGGCGTGGACCATTTATCATCCACGGCCGCACCAGTTGGGCCGTGTCACCGGCCTGGATTGCTGCTGGAATCCGCAATGTTGAGCTTTGGCTTCTCGGTTATTAAAAGGAAAGGAGGTTACATTAAACACTAGGAGGAGTTTCTTGTTTGGCTGTCGAGGGAGGAAGGGGGAGGGGGGAGACAGATGGATAATACAAACGGTGGCAGAAAAAGGGGTTCGAAGCTGCTTTCGAGGTGGCAGTTTGCTGAAGCTTATCAGATTTATTGTACAGATTGCCCAAAGTTCTGGAATTCTGTTGATAGTCCTGGAATTGGCGAGCGAGGAGAATCAGTTATATACAGGGCAAGACCAAACCAAAGAGAATAATACCCAACATAGTAGTCACGTTCATCCCTTAGTAATAAATAGCTACATGTCAGTTGCCGTCTCCATCTTGCATAATTGGTCACTGCAAGTCGTGGGTCTAGCTTTGCAAATGTATTCCCGGAAAAATGTATTCTGCAAGAGATCTACGGGGGCACGTACATCAAAGTGATGGCAATAGATGGAAGCGCCTGATTGGTGCCGCAGTGTAAATATTAGATAGTGCTGATCCATTAGTGTTTACATATCTCGCTTCAGAGATAGAGCAGGACGTAACACGCTGTGACAGTTATGAAATGGAAGTCCAAACCAACCTTGCCTGTGAGCAAGTGTTTAAGTCTCTCAATTTAATGGCACAAACATTCTAAAGGGGTTGACAAGCCCGTTCCTTTTTTCATGATCTTGAACAAAATATAATTTCATGCTGGATTAACCATATTGACCAGCAGTAAGACATAATAATCTATGGCTACTTTAACTCAAGCCCCTGGGCTCGGAACGGTTAATCAATTCCGGACTCAACACCTTCCTGACAACCAACAGAGGATAAAGACAAGAGAACGAACTGACATGAAAAGATGGTCCAAAACAGACTGATGTCTCTGAGGGAGGAGAGAACACTAAGAGTTTAAAACTAGTAAAGGGTTGTCTAGTTCGTCATCTAGACATTATTTCCATTAATACTGAACGTTACTTTAGTTTCTGTGTTACTATAATGGTAATTGTTGAGGACCGAGAACAGACTCTTCCCTATTAGAGCCCGTTTCCAGTCGATTTAGCGAATTACCTCAAAATCATCTTCTCAGCTTTGCTTGTGTGTATTTTGTACACAAATAAAAAAAACGGATGACCACTTTGCTTGCTGGCATCAGATCCCAGAAGAAAATTAAATTCCATATAATCCAAACAGATTTTATTGGAATATTGCTGAGGGCCAGCCGGCTGCCAGGGAGAGGCATCGTGGGAGATCTGTGTTCGCTGGACGAACGCAAGATCGCTGGCTCGCTGCCAGAGAGCTCCGCACAGTCGGGTCGGGTTTCTCAGGAGGAACGTGTGACTGCAATTTCAATGTAAAATATAAACCACCACCACCGCAAAGGGGTGTGTGTGTGTGTGTGTGTGTGTGTGGGGGGGGGGGGGTACACGTTGCTAATGAGGTTTACATAGAGGAGTGTTTGAAGAATGAATGTGAGAATTAATTTGCAGGACTAAATCTATTTTAAGAACTCAAACACTGCTTTTCCTTTATTTGTTCTTTGTCTGTCTATATGTCTGTCTCTGTGTGTGTGTGTGTGTGTGTGTGTGTGTGTGTGTGTGTGTGTGTGTGTGTGTGTGTACGCGCTTGTGGGCATGTGCACTTAACTCAAATGTGGAAGAAGTTTCTATGAAAACATTTGTTAGTCAGACAAGCAGTGTTCAATAGCTATCATGCCATGGCAGACCGAAGACTTCAGGCTGTAGACCTGATCGGTAATGTTCGGAAACAGTGAGCCATGTGAGAACTGGGTTCAGACAAAGTCAATGTTTGCGATCATACATTTACGGGGGATAATTACAGACGTAATTTTGCACACGGTATCATTAGTCAAAGCAAAGTGCGATTTTCCCTTCAATGGGGGTGGAGAGGGCAGCCCTCTCCCACCAATTGAAAACTATTATGTTGGGATTCTCAACGTACTTTCCAGACAGCATTAGCCTCTGCACATTGCGGTGAACATAACAAGATCATTGAAGGACCTTACCTCCGAGTCTGTGAATCAGAGGTATAACTGTAGATTTGCTGAACTCAACTTTTAGTTCAAAGCTGCCATGTTATAGGCCTATTTCTTTTTAGTTCAATAAATAACTAAATCTTTAGTCACCTTTAAGTCTGGGTGTATAACAACTTTTATTAGGCAACCTGCTTGCCATGTTACCATACACTTTTCTTGTGTAACTGGTATCAACTGCCGTATCCTTTTAATTTGAAAAACATAAACATACACTTCCTGATCAACAACCATATGAGAGCTTTACAAGCATTTCTATAGCAACAAATCACAATATGGTCTTTATTTTTCTTTTATTCGTTTTTTTATCAAATGTATCGAATAATACGTGCTCCCTAACCCTTATGTCTCAGATTATTGCCAAAAGTCTTGCTACGTTGGAGCAAAACTGACTGGACAGATAAAGTCAGTCATGGAGCGCACAGTGAGAGCGTGTGTTTCCATGCTGGTCGACGAGAGGAGCTGTGGGGTCTATTAGCATACTTCCACCATTACAATGCAGCGATGGGGCGATAACCAGCTGCTGCTGCCTGCCTGAGTGTACACCTGTCTGGGTAAGAGTCCTCCTCATCCCTGGCCTCCACCTGGCAGCCCGTGGCTCTATGCCCTTGTATTTCTTCTGTTATTCCACAGCCCTTATCGGCTGAGCAGACAGCAAAGCGACAGAGGCCATATGGTCACTGCCGGTTATCCGAACTCAAGTTTTACAAGGCCACTCTCAGAGCCAATAAATAATGATAATCAAATCGCTTTGTTCTGTCGAGTGTTTGCGCCACGTCAAATGAATGTCAATTAGGACCTACCAAAAGTGTCGTTTTAACAGTGTGACATTATCTGCCAGCAAATTAATAGTCTCGTGAAAACCACAGATTTTATTAAGATGTATTGGTCCATCAGTTCTTATGACGTTATACCATGATATGTTTTTTATACATGGCTATAAAGACTTATTATATTAGTGTCGGTCAGAAATGTTCATATATATGCAGTCAGTCTGCAGTTGTTAACTACATAATGTGTCATAATTGGTTAATTTACTATCCAATCACATTTATGATAGCGTTACTGTATGAATAAGCTAGCCATAGCCATGCGTTCCAGAGAACTGAATGAGCTTAGCTGTCTTTTTTACATTTCATTATTAAACAAATAGATACCATTATCTGGCACGGAATAATAGGACCAGAGTCTCTTCAATTTCTCTCCATTGTTTTTTTAAACCAACCATAATAAAACTGAATTGAGGACACTGCTGAAACTATATTTAATCATTTGAATTCCAGCTTGATACAATCTGGTTAATGTCGCCTCTATAAACCAGCCTTGAAACAGAACTTTCCTTTTATATGTATTAATAATGGAGGAACTGTGCAGAAACTATGCTTTTTCTCCAGACTCCAGAGACGGCACACTGCTTTGCTTAAGAAATGAACAAAATCGTTGGCATCAATCAGCCCGGGGTCAAACTCATCAGCATGCTCTACCTTGATAAAAGGGAGTCTGAATGCTAATGAAGCGCTTCTTGACTCTCAGCCTTGACTACAGTGGCTGAGCTTGTAATTCAGTGGTAGTGTTTTAATTCAGCAAATCAGAGCGCAGGCAGGCAGGCAGACAGACACAGACAGACAGACACCTTCCATTTACCACTGCATTATGGTTGAATTAATTTGTATTGACTAATAACACAATGTCTTAATTTAGGGAGGAGATATCATTTGAAATACTTTGCAAACCATAGAATGACTTTATATAATTTATAATAACAGCTTTTAATAGAATAGATTCACTTTTGGGGGGAAAAATGGAAAGGCAGGATGCTGCTGTTTGAATCCCACTTGCTCTCCGCTAGTCAAACCATTCAATTAATTACTGCAGTCAATGCACCAGAACACAATACTTCATCCGAGTATGGTGCCGCATACTTCCGCTGATCCAGATCCTGAACTCAATAAACTGAAGATACGTCCAAAGGCCTTCCCTTCCATCTTGCAACAAGGAGAAGAAAATTAATTGACACATTTCACCCTTCTCCGCCGCTCCACTTAGTGCACATAAGTTATCCCAGCCCACCTCCTTCGAAACCTTACCTCTCTTCACACTGCTGAGAGCTGCACTCAAACACACTGCACTCGCCCTTGTCCGTGTTGACGTCCCTGTCTGCTTAAGGGAGGGACGTCCACGGCTGAAGAGCCTCTCTGAGGAGGAGGGGCCAGCCGAGCGTGAGACGACTCCCCGAGGTGGGGAGTTATCTCACGGGAGCCGTTACTAGGTTCAGGGGACATCGTGTTGTATACCCCAAACCCTATAACTTACTGCTAGCCCCCACTTGATCACAGCGAGCACTACATGCACATGGGTGCCCCCCTCCTCTCTCTTAGGCAGGCCCTCTTGGTGGTGGTGGGTGTGTGTGTGTGTGTGTGTGTGTGTGTGTGTGTGTGTGTGTGGGGGGGGGGACAGGGACATGGAGGGGGTGGTCAGGCATGCTGTAGTGTTTGTGGAAGAAAAGCAAAGCATATTGGAAGTGTAAAGCCATTATGCCAAATGCTTCCAGGCATTTTTTTGGGGGGGGGTGAGGGTTATTTCCTCTGTGGAACTACATGCTGTTAAAATTATGGAAATATACCAAATAGACTGTCAGAAGCAAGAACAACAACACATGTGCCATACTATTAGATATATCCTGTAGTACCATTTTGGCCAGCAGTATGCTTGCAGGTAAAATGTAAATCTGGAAAATCCTCACTATATGGGTCTCGGAAGCCCTTTAAGATTATAACTGTGATGGCTCTATAAATAATATCGACTTCCCTTGGCACTCGAGTTTAGACAAGGACTATTTCACCTGCCCGTGAGTTTCCACATGGTGTAGTCAGCTGTCTCTCGAGACACGGATCTGTAATAGAACACATTCTGACAAATACTTTTCTTCATGTGTCGGTGGATAGCAAAACACAAGTGTTTTCAATTATCAAACCTATGTATCTAATTACAAAAGAGAAAATGAAATCTAAATTAAATCGTCTTTTCTTTTCTATTTTTTTCTCTGAAGTCTTACAATTTATCATGTAAATTTTAAAAAACAGCTAGCAAACAAAACAAATCATTGTGCTAACTATTGTGATCAAGATGACATTGTATTTGTAATGGGATTAAAGTAAATCCATGTTGAACTAATACAAGAAGGAGATGTGAGGTGAAAATGAACTATAAAACAACATGGAGGTTCAGAGAGAGAGAGAGAGAGAGAGAGAGAGAGAGAGAGAGGCAGATGGACAGAGAAAGAGGGAGGAGAGAGAGAGAAAGAAACATAGGATTAATCACTGTTCCCTCTAAGCTTTTTTCTCTTCAAACCTCCTCCTGCCTCCTCTTCTGACGCGAGTAACGCTCTGTATGCATTTCACCCACCAACTCCCACGCCCCATCACTCACTCTCCCTGGAGCAGCAAATGAAGGTGAGCCATTGTGAAAAGCGTTGACCACCATCGCTTTATGCCTCCAACTGGAACAATACTGAGTGACAGAAAATAAATAATGGGAGCTGCTGCAAAAATAATACAAATCCTTGCAAGTGAAGCACTAATCTCAGAATGTATCGTATATCATCAAGTTAGTTTATCGACCAGAACATTTGTGTTCTGAAAACTTGTTTCATAAATGAATGCCTTCATTAAAACACTGAATTGATCGGATTGTCACCTTTTCCTTCCAACCATTGACTTAGTGGAAAGAGAGCAATATTCGACTTCTAATTGCTCAGTTATTTAGTTAATAAGTGAACATAACTCCCAGATGTCATGTCATTTTACAGTTGTCTAGGTTTGCAATATGGATTTTACCAACTTGGTGTTTGCATGCCGTGATTAGTATTACTAATGTGTGTGTTAAATGGGGAAACCCTATATAAATGTTCTGCTGTCAATGTTTATGAGAGTTCTAAAATGAATCCCATCAATCATTGTTCTGTTACTGGCATCCTGCTGCCTTCCTGTTATTTTCCATTTTCTGTACAAATCCTTTTTATTACTGACTCAAAGCAGCTTCTTGACCATAAAAGACTGGAACTGACACATGGGGTGTGTTTTCATCTGGTCTCTTCCATGGTTATAGACATTACATTGGCCAGAAGTGGCTGTTTGTCTGATTGTAAGATTCAACTTTCCACACATGACAATGGCTGAAACTAGGAAGTAGGAATGACTGTATATTAAAACCATACACCCTATGTACATAAACCTTGTCTTTAATAATGGGGACGAGTCAGAATTCCCCCGGCATGGTCCTGAAGGGCTTACCCTAGAAATACAACAAGCATCGGCCATTTTGGAGACATGTGTAATGCGTTTGCCAGAAATAGCAGGTGAAATCATTGCAACATGCCCCATTAATCTGTAGACTACGAGGAAAAAAAAGAAGCGAGTTCAAGTGGTTACTCATTAGTCATCCCTGCGCAGTAAACTGCCTTCTATATTATGGAAATCCATGACCATATGCCGAGTTATTGTATTGCATTTGCCTGCAGGCCCTAGGAGATCGCTGCCAGCTCAAGTCCTTGAACTACCTTTGCCTGAATCCAACTTTAATCCTGCAACATTTCTGGCTCCGTTTCATAAGGAGACATCATCCGGTCTCATATGGTACACACTATCGTCTAGATCGGTGCCAAAAGGACGGTTACTGTTTCTTTTCAAAGGACGTATTTTTTTCTCTAAGGAAATCTGTAATGCTAAACCGTGCAAGAGAAGCATACAAAGTTAAAGCAATATGTCTTTTCCCACAGAGTCCCCCCCCCTCCCCCACCTCCCTCACAACACAATTGGACATTATCTGAATGCAATAATGAATTATGCTAAGCCCAGAGCAGCACAATGAGACATTTCTCCTTGCCGAGGTCAGGGCAGACAATGATGAAAGCCAGAAACACCATAATCAAGTACATCATTAACCAAATACATTTGGAATCATAATTGTGAGAGTCTATTCGATTAGAGCCTGCAGTCGGTCAACACAATCCGAGGTTGTCGTGATTTGTCAGGGGAGTCCCACTGGTAATGACCATCCTTACCTTGATGTCCCGGTCTAATTACTACCTGTGTGATTGCCCATTGGAGTAGAATGTAAATCACTGGGCCCGCTTCTGAACTCTGCCATCATTCAGACCCATGGTGGTATATAAATATTGTACATTATTTAAAAATGTATATTGTAGTATATATATATATATATATGCATGCGTAGTATATTACACTATTGAAAAAGGTGATAGTAGATATGGTAAGGACCCAAGTTGTTAAAAGTTATTAAAAAGCTGTTTTTTCCTTTACTGCTCAGCACAGATGTATATTGTGTAAACGTCACGTATAGTGAAGGGTGGGGCCGGCGTCAGACTTCACTCGTGCTGCCTGTCGCGGTGCGTCTCTACTCGGTCAGGCTTGGCTGCTCTAATGACAGACGCTGTTAGCAGCCATGTTGGCGTAATGAGCTCCAGCGTTCCCCTGAATATTCCCTCCTCAAAGAGGGGCGGAGTGCCCGGAGTCTGCCAGCCAAGCCCATCCGTCTGTGTCATCATCCCGATCAATCAATCACATCGCATAGCGCGCACGCAGGCACACGCACGCACACACGCACACACACATTGTGCATACACAACTGAGTGGGGGACTTAGATGGGGTAGTGCTGTGAGGCAAGCCAAACAGGAGACGTGATCTGCAAGGGACATGGTCTTAATAAGGAAATATGAAAACTAAAAAGATATGCCGATACAAAGATATACAATTTCATGTTATATTATATGACTACAAGTTAAGGAATACAAAAAAAAAATCACTCTTTATCATGAGAGATAGTGAATGAGGAAAAATAGTGTGAGAGATAATCACCTGGCGGGACGTATATTGACCCCTTGTAACAAACTATTCAGGTGAATCAGCAGGCCTACCTATGATATGAAAGGGCAGGGTCATGCAATCATGCCCTGTAGAAGGACATTCATATCTTGCATGTCTCTATAGCATGAATGCTTAGTAATAATAGTAATAATAAGACAAAGACGAAGAAGAAGGACCTATACTCAATTCTCACTAAACTTCACAGGACTGTACTAATTCTCTGGCTACCTATAGGATTTCTATGATCTACGGAGTGGAATTCCAAGCCGGGGCTCCATATAGCGAGACACTATTTTCAAGAAGGGGCACGATAAAATGTGAAAATGTGTGACACAAGCATGGTGGAATGATATCTCTGTAATATCAAGGTTCATTAAAACACCAGCCATTAGGGCCACGGTCTAGGGAAGGTGGATGGCTACTGGAGACTGGGACAGCTTAGAGTAAGGTGCCATGGCCAGGGCTAGGCACCGTGCCTCTCATTGTGGCCTGGCTTGGCTTGATTCAACTGCATCATTCAATTATCTCCAACATTGGTCTTCATTTGCCCATTTTGCCAATGCTGAGCTCTAAATATGATATGTAATGTGCATGTATGTATATTTATGGATCATCACCACCACCATCATCATCATCATCAGTAATAGTTGTAGAATTATACTAATAATTAAAATATGATTATTCATAATATGAATTACAGTATTATAATTATTAGTATCAATATTTCAATTATTACTATTTGTATTATAATCTGGGTTCTAGAATGGTAGTTCTACTTCATGAATTAGCATTTAAAGTAGGAGCACCCGATTCTAATTGTGATCCTGGTCAAGCAGACAGTATCAGTGTAGATTGGGCCTGCTAGTGTTTCATTTGTGTGGGTGGAAAATGGTTTTCAGTTTTTTTCCACCCTGAAAGAAAAATGCTTTTTCAGTTTTTTTCCACCCTGAAAGAAAGCCACCATGCGCCGTTAGACATGCAAATGTGAAATGCAGTAGGTGATTAGGCATTCGGGCTATCGTGAAGACTGTAGTGTGTACACCATACCCAGATCAGAGAACTAGTGCCACCAAGTGGCCCAACACATTATCATCATTTTAGTATAGTATTTTTGGATAATTGCATTTTGACTCTTTACACACACTCTTTACAAATAGATAAACATTATTATTGCCATATTGATTTCAGATTTTGAATCCCGTTTCAAAACTAATCACTTTTCTGCTGGTTTGTCATAGGAAGGCAGAACAATCTTTTGATCTGTTCACAACATTGCACGTTAAACAGAACAATTACTCAGAGGGAACAACACAATAAAAAAAAGTGGTGCTTCAGGACCATTATGGTTGAAAACATTTTGCAGGGGAAAAGTAGCATACAATTAGGATACTTTTTTCTTTTTTTTAAAAAGACTATCAATAACAGTGACAGGAGGCAGCCACTGTACAAACAAAATGGCTGCAATCATTTGGCTTCAGTGTCACGTTAGGATTTATGCAAGCAGTGCGGCAAGTTAACAGATGCTACTGTGAATACTGCAGAGGGTTTTTTTCTCTCTGACCGCTTTGCTAGTCTTTATCTCTCTTTAGATGTGAAACCAGTGGCTTGACGCGTGTGCTCATGATTCTCAAGAGTTTTTGTTTTTTTCTGAACCCCAGAAGAACCACTCAACCATTTAGTGTTCATCAGGGTAATTATGTTTTGTTGTGTTCACAGAACCCACTCACAAAGGGCCAGCTGCACATGTCTTGGTGGAAGCAGACACGCACACGCACACACACACACACACACACACACACGCACACGATAGGCATGTGCACATCTGTGCTCCATCAAACATATTAGTTTCAATAGAGAAAGCAAGCGGCGAACACACAAAAAATGGAATAGAAAATGGAACGTACAAGTGAAGTTTCAAGTCGTATCTCTGAGGTATCGATGGAAAATGACCATCTTATTGGACAGCGAACACTCGAACTCGAACACTGAGCACACACTCACTCACATTTGAAGATAAAGTGTTTTCTGTGGGAAAAGAAGATAAAGTGTGACTAAAACTGGGGAGTTTTAGTCTTCTGTTTAGCCTATAATTCAAATAGTGCTTCACTGGACCTGCTGAATAAAGGTTAGAGGGGTCAGAAAGACGAGGAGGGGAGGGTAACAATTCGCTACAAGTCAACGCCACACTAATCTTACCTTACTTGTGCCCGCACACCAAACTCATTGCAAGCCACTGCGAAGAGAACTGCACCTAAAGACCGCTCGTGTCACCCCATTGGCTGCTGTAGTTGAAGGCGTAGGGGACAGAGGTCAGAGATCAGAATAATACAAGTCACAAATACACTAAAAGCTGTTATCACTTGTACTCTTATAATAAAACAAGGCACTTGAATCTGCAATTCAAGGAATATCAATGCATTACAATGGTCATCGGAGAACCACAGCAACTTTCTAATGTCGAATGGGTTATTGGAAGTATCCACTGTACTCAGGCACTTGTCCTCATGAAAAACGCACTGATACTGAACATTTAGATCCACTTCTTGTGTCGCATTGTGGGTTTTAACCAATACATCCTTGGTTGTTTATGGCCATTAGTTTGTGTGCAGCAACTCAAACTAATGGATTTATTAGTTAAAACTGACAAGGCGACACAATTAGTGGATTCAAATGTTTGTTTTGCAGTGTTTTTCATGAGGACAGGCGTGACTACAGAGGGTGCTTTCAAATAATCTATTCGACATTGGAAAGTGGTTAAAATGACCAGTGTGGTTTCGTCATCCGCAGTGGTGACAGAGTGAGACTGTGAGGTTGAGTTGTGCCTCGTTTATCTTGGGTCACCCGCTGCACAAGATTCCCCTTAGGCATGTGAATGTGTAGTCTCTGGGCGAGGAAATTCTCA
>OOFB01000336.1:58662-69260 GCA_900323305.1 Trachyrincus murrayi
TACACTATAAGCTATACACTATACACTATACTACTATACTATACTATACCATATCATACCATATCATACCACACCACACCATACCATACTATACGCTATACTACTATACTACTATACTACTATACTACTACTATACTATACTATACCATATCATACCATACCATACTATACTGTACAGTATCGTACCATTACCATGCCATGACGTACCATGCCATATGATTCCATACCATATCATACCAATACCGTACTCTACTTTCAATAACTTTGTGTTCATCCTATCCTGTCCTATACTATACTATTAGCATACCATATCAAGCCATACCACAACACACACCATAAAATACACATCATACTATACATACATCATACTATACTATAATATACCATATACTAAAAGCTCAAACAAAAGCTTTTTCTGCGGTGTGCTGCCTCAAAAGCCTTAATGAAAGGAAGGTATCTATTGAGATACGCGAGAGAGTCCCCGTCCGCGGCCCGTATCCGGCCACTCAGAATTCTGTCTTATCGATCGCTAATCCGAGAATAAATTGGAATTTCATGGTCACTCCATTTCACTCAAGCTTCAAAAAAGAAAAACTCACCGTGCAATTACATTTTGGAAAAAAAACTGATAATGGCTTATTTATAATTGCAATTGGAAATAGACATTGAGACATCAAGCTCTGTGCAGTGCCGTTGCTGTCTGCATTAGTCACTGTGTTTAGTCAAGCTTTTTTCCCTTGGACAGCACGAGTGAAGAAATACAGAAAGGAATATTGTAAATAATAACAATTATATTTAATGTCATTATGTGTGACAGCGCACGGCGTAAGTTATGTAAATATCGTATATAGTACAGTGAGTGATGCGATACTTGAATACTTAGTGAGGAAAACACAGAGCAGCAGAGGCCATACAGTGTGTCTCTCTCTCTCTCTCTCTCTCTCGCTCCCCCTCTCTCCCTCACTCTCTATCTCTATCATTCTCTATCATGCTCTCCCTCCCTCTCTCTCTCCGCTCTCTCATTCTCCGTCACTGTGTGATGCATTTGTGCTACTTTCCTCTTTCCCCCCCCCTCCGAAAAAAATCACTTTGTCACATAGCAATGCATGATTTCACATGTTACATTTTTAACAACTGGAACTGGAAGTCCTTTCTGAGCATGCAATATCCATTAGAGGCAAAATTATTCATATGACTCTGCTGCATTATTTATCACTTAATGAAGAGAAATAGGTGGCTCGGCCCCTCTCCGTACTGTAGCTCCCTGATACGATACCTTTCAGGGCTCCCAAGTCATCTTCACAGGATCCCGTGGCTCCATCCCACGATGTGGAGTGAGAAATGACTTTTGACCACATGATAATGGGATTCAAAGTGCCTTCCTTCTCACCGAAGATTCATAACCTCATCGCACTCCATACCTCCTCTACCACGTTCCCATGCAGCTCTCGTCGGTTTAACTGCTCTGTATTGTATTGTATTATGTCACATGCATTACACAGAGTTATTAGTCATGTTATGATTATCATTGATTGTTGGCAGTATTAGTAATAGCAGTAGCAATAGGAGCAGCAATAGTAACATTAGTAAGTATTAGTAGTGGTAATAGTTGTAGTGGTAGTACTAGTAGTAGCAGTTTGCAGTAGTAGCAGTTATTACTAATATATAATAGTAGTAGTAATAGTATTAGTAGTAGTGTAGTAATAGTAATATTAATAGTAATAGTATCCTCATCATCATGGTTTTGTGTTGCTGCAAGTGAGACACAGTAAACTAATGCTACTAAGGGTATTAATACTATAAAAACCTGTGTTGAATCTCCACCATCGTCAGTGTTGGCCTGTGATGCATTGCAGGCCAGTGTGTGAAGAATAGCCCAGATAAAAACAACATACCCCAAATGCGATTTGTAAAGACCGAAAAATATCTCAGAGTCCCCCATCAAATATATTTATTTTGGAGGCAATTGGAGCCACTGAAAATAACCGCGAAGCATCGAGCAGATATGCCTGTGTCAAATACAAACTGTCACAGCGTATTACAGTCAAGCTCGGTGTGTCTATGTATAAGGTTATGTTGTGTTGTGGTGTGGTGTTGGGGGGGAGCAGATGGAGACTGTGCAGGTGGGAGAGTCCGGCTTCTGTTCTCCGTTGGAACCAGGGAGTGGATGAGCATCTCCGCCCTGCCAGGACTCCCACGACCACAGTGTTGCAGGGTGATAAACGAATGTACAAAACACAAATCAAGTGTGTGGCTCGGCTGTTCGGTGTATCTGTCCCTAGGTTTTAAAACGTAAACGCACATGGCTCAATTTTATATACAAAAATTATTTTAAAATAACATTCATTCGTGAAAAATATACTTCATGATAACGACCTGAGCATTGTCAGGTTGGATTGTGTGTGTGTGTGTGTGTGTGTGTGTGTGTGTGTGTGTGTATGTATGTGTTTATTTATTTTTATGTTCGGTTGTGTGTATGTGCTGCACATGCACCACTAATGTGGTGCAAATGTTAATGCTTGTGTTTGCGCATACCTACTTAAACGTAATATGTTAATCCTGCATAAATTCTAATTAAATTGGCAGAGACCAATAATGGATTTCACGTGCAACCCGAACCATGGGCAAAGCCATACATATTTTAATACATTTTAATCCAAGTTGGTACATGTTTGTCTATTTCGGCGAAGACAAACAATGGTGTAGTTGCCACGATATTTACCTTTTTAAACCAAACAATTAACATGGATATGGTGGTGAAGCAGTGATCATTTCTACAACTGGATCCGTTACATTTGTATTTCCTTTCAGGACTATAGATAAACAGTGACTGCACAAAAGTGCTTTTTTGGGGGGGTGGTCTGTTTGTGTTTGCGCTCATCTCTTCGTAAGAGCATCCTGCCACCCCTCCAACCTTTATGTATGCTTCCTTCTTTGTGATTTCCTTTTCTCACTTTGATAAATAATTGACATCCTCTCATTCTTTGATATGGACTTTAAAGCTTTTTTTTCCACAATCCTTGTATGCAAGTCTATTCATCGTGCCTCGCTCCTGCTGAGTTCAGAGTGCACCTGAAACACCGGAGTTGATTTCCGGGTGACTCGTCTCGTGAATTTAATATTTACATATTCCTATAAATAAATCAACAAGTTACATTTTAGTATGGAGTAATGCAAAAAAATATGCAAAGAAAAGAAAATGTGAAACAGAGGAATACGAGTCTGAGAGTGGCTTTTGTAGCGCTAATTAAAAACAAATAGCTGGGGATCACGGCTAACTGACTTAGCATTCATGTAAAATTGTGATTGTACGGCGTACCTCGTGTTCGCTATTCTGCCGACAATGGCTTTCCAAGCAGTTTGTTGATGGTATTCTACTACCCCCCGTACTCCAATGCTGGGAATGTTTATTGTTGTGTGGACTTGCAGGCTCCCCACTGGATACTTGTTGGCTCGGGCTTAAAGCCTTTATTTCTTTCAATGTTTTACTGGATGCTAGGTATTTCAGGTCTGAGGCTAAACCATTTGGTATGCCTGTCATACACGTCAAAAGATCGTGAAATGGCATAGAGTGCATCTTGTGTCTGTTAATATGACGTATTTTCAAGTAAAACAGGATAGTAGGCTGTAGCACAGGACCAAACATAGGAGAAATATGATTTGACCCCTTAAGGATTTCATTGGATTGTGTAAGGTGTAGCAAAAGCTGCTAGCCAGCTGTGCGGAGGGGAAACGTGTTATGATGTTATTGTGTGAAAGGTTAAGCCCACTAGCACAGACAACATTATTACAACAGCAAAATGTGTTCCACAGGAAGTTACAT
Organism: Trachyrincus murrayi; assembly: GCA_900323305.1. NCBI lineage: Eukaryota > Metazoa > Chordata > Actinopteri > Gadiformes > Macrouridae > Trachyrincus > Trachyrincus murrayi. The sequence continues at coordinate 62,486 of OOFB01000336.1, forward strand.
TTATCTAATATTTATCTAATATTACATTACATTTCAACACTACTTTGAATTGGCGAATCATATGTGGTAATGAGCAAAAAAGGTAAAAGAATGAAAGAAATGTTGTCATGTTGTCCTTAAAGTAGTATTGTACACCGTTCACTGTTACAGTGGGATACTGTACAGCTCTAAGAGATGACATGGCGAGCTCACAGCTGTTTGTTTGTTTGTTTGTTTGCTCGTCTGTGTGTGCATGCATGTCAAAGCTTTGAACAGCTTGAACAGAAATTGACAGAGCTCAGAAATACCTGTGTGTTTTGTATCCTCCGCATGTGTGTGCACGTGTGTATGTTTATGCATGTGCTCGGTAGAGGGAGAGGGAGAGAGAGAGAGAGAGAGAGAGAGAGAGAGAGAGAGAGATGGTGAGGAACCATGGAGAAAGAAATGCTTTTATTTCTCTCTACCTGTGTGGCTTTGATCAGGCTCGCTGCTGACACTGGCAGTGCATTGTGGGTTGTTGTGGGAGCCCATCTGGTGGCTGCGGTGACAAGGAGGAACCTGCTAATTAGTTCCATTTGTAAATGGGCGGGGTCGCGAGGCATCCCCAGCTGTCATTAAACACACTCCCAATAAAAGATGGAGGGAAAGGGAGACACACACACACACACACACACACACACACACACACACACACGGGGCATACTTCCCTTTTTTAAGGAACTGCAGTTTCTCTTAAGCATCAATGAGTGATATGCAACAAACAGGTTTATTAGACAAACATGAACAGGTTGTCGTTGTTTATAGATGTAGTGCAAAATGCCAGACAAGCCGCTCAATCATAGCAAAAGAGAAGAAACAAAGCAGCAGTTGTTTCCAGTACATTTCTTGAATCTACAATCTACATTTTAGGATCTGAACATCTGGTTTTCAATTTGACAGATAAATAGTTTTTCTATTTTATTAATTCAAAGAAGAAATGGTGAAATAGTAAAAAGTGATTCAGGAGTTTAATAAAGCGTCTGTGACTATGTGCAGGCAGGATGTAGGGTGAAATTGGCCTTTAAACACATTGGCATACTAATGGCTTGAGGTGCTCCCACCTTCAACTATAGTTGAAAATAGTCATGGCCATGTCGTTGACTTTAGGCTCACATATATTTGCATCAGATTAGATGTGGCGCTGCTGCATGGTGTCGTAAAAGAAAGCAGTGTTGGTGTGTGTCTTTTGCATGTGTGTGTGTTTGTTTGTGTGTGTGTGTGTGTGAGTGTGCATGCGTACATGCACGCATGTGTATGTGTGTTCTACTGCACACTATGATGCATGAATTTATTTAGGAGATAAAGGTTATTGATATTGCTGAAAAAATATTAGCTTATACACACAAAATATTATGTTCCAAGTTATGTCATTTAACAAATCCTGTGTATTTCTCACAGATGGACTATGATGTCGTTGTTTTGACATTGCGACAACACATCCTCCATTAGTATTGGATGTCAACACAAGTGAGGGTTGATATTTCTGCATTGATAAGGTTGATGATTACAGGTCAAGCTTCCAGACTAAATGGACAAATCCAAAGTCATTATGTTGAAAGGTATATTTCAGACAACCAGGCTTCACAAGGGCATTACTCATACTGTTCCGGGTGATGATGCATATTTGTCTCAGGCATACGATTGGCATTCAGTTGAACTCCCTGCAGGCTTCCAAACAATAAATATGGAAATCTGCACATAAGAGCCAAGCTCTTGTCTAGCCGCCTTTGCCTATTGCACAGTTTAGTCAAGTCTCACTTCGGCATAAACAGACTGATGGCCATCAGTCTGATTGAAGTTTTCTTAATGCGCAGCCATGTGCTACACAGCACATTTTCACAAGCCCAAAATAGGTGTTTTCTGGGCTCTTTATTTCACTACTCGGGTTCCACCTGTCTTGTAGCAAAGTCATTACAGTCAGCAAATCTGATGAATCTGATTTTCCTTTTCAATTATACGTTTCATTGTAAATACACTTGTTACAAATGGCTGCCCAGCACAGCCTCGGGCAACGCGTTGTACTTAACAACATCTCTACGCAGTACAGCGTAACCTTTGAGTGTTAGAGCATAAGCTTAGCTATAGGGATACAACCTTGATTGTTTGGATGCTTTGAGGTTTCCTGATTTAGAGGATTATGAACAGGTACTTAGTATCGGCGTGTCGTAATCAACCTCTGGCTGAGACCCAATGACTGCTTCCAGGAAGAGAGTTATCACGCCGCAGTTTGCATTTGGGAAAAACGAGAAATGATGTTTTCTGTATGAGGTACATGAAAACATGTGTAGTCTGACGATACATGAATATATTATCAGCCTGGAATTGGCAACAATGTAAGAGATTTTGTATTTTGTAGTTGTATTGAGGAAGCAATAGGCTGCCATTGAAAGGCTTGGATTTAACTCGTGCAGAGCTCATTTAGTATTTTTCTTATTTCTATTTGGCAAGCCAAAAGCTGAAGTGAAAAACTTTAAAGACATTGAGGGGAAAATAATTACAGAGGCCTGAGGACAAGAGAGGGTACACAAAGGCTGTTTGTTTCACACTTAACATTATTAAGCAGGGATTGAATTTCACATTATTAATAGATGAAAGAAAGCTTCAAATTACTTTGGAAAGTGCATGACAATCATATAATGAAACACATCCATCCTTGTCGCAATCTTGCCAACAAATTGCATAACTCTGTTTTCATGTATTTTCGGTGCAAAGCAGTCTTCTTGTTGCTAACGGGCAGTTGACGAAACCATGTTAGAACGATGATGTCTGGGTGTACCATAGACTTATAGTCTATGCCATCAGACCACCATAACCACCGCCACCTGAGACCTGCTCACACACCCCCAACTCCACTGTTCACGCCTTCCTATTACCACCTAGAAGTGTGAATGTTTTATGTGTGGGGGAGTACAGCTAGAGACCGGCATTACACGTTAGTTTCATCCCCCATTAATTTGAGGAGGATATCACATAATAACATATGCAATGCAAATATATTGCACCTTGCTGCTATATTTACAGTAAGTCATTAACCTAACCCCCACCTAACACTCCTGGCATTCTTCAGGGCAGTGAGTAAGCGGTATTGATATGAATACCCTTGTGTGTATATTAAACTTCATAGTCATAACACTCAAAAGATAGGCCCCCTATAAAGGGAGTGGACAATTCATCAAGTATTCTAATTTCTAATAGCTGAACAATGTTCAGCGCTGGATGGGATATTCAGCACAAGTCATTTGTGCAAGCTTGTAGAAAGCCTGGTGTTATATCTGAAGATGTGATGGAGCACTTCAGCGTTGCTGGGGAGACTGTTGCACCAGAGACTCACGCTGTTGTTATGAAGACAGATTAGTAGACTCAGGTGACACCTAAATTAATATGAGGTGACTCAGATACTATGGAAAATAAATCATATTCTTTGATGATGACATTCATTATCATAAGTTGTTCAGTTATATTAATGTTAGGTGTGTTGTTGCATTATACAACGTATAATCAAAACAAAACAAAAAAGTATCTGAAACTTTGAAACAGTTTGTAACTGTCTCTAAATATGCATGACTTGGCACATGGTCCCCAGATTCAGCCTGCCAACTAGCTGACTAATTTCACTGAGACAAAAGACTTTATGGAAAGGGTACAAGGTAAGAGATTGAAACCCCAGATCCCTTTAAAGTATGATTTTCATTTGATGTGTTTCATATTTAATATGTCGACCAAAGTGGAAAGCCATGTAGTCGGACAAGACTGATTTGCTCTTTGACTCTACATATGGATTTATCATTGAATGGGTCAATTTAAGATTTGGACAACGGTATAATATGACATTGAGAATAAATGTTTTATTATATATATTACCTTGGTTTTGAATCAATAGGCCTATTAGACCGATCCAAAATCTTTTTTTCCATAAAGAGTTAATCATGACCATTGATTGTCTCTCGACAGGGCACACAATTATTTGAAGAGGACATCGTATTGATTTTAAGAATTATTGTGAGTAATTGTCTTCTGCGTGATAAACGGAGTAAATACGAATTCATGTATTATCCCTCTATTTATAGGTACCCTTCAGGCTACCTAGTTTTAATCGACAGGTTCAGGTAGGAGTCGAAGGCCGGGGGAAGTTATTTGTCATGCTTCTTCTTCCCAGTGTTTCGACACGATTTGATTTGCATCATGTGTTCGTGAGCCTCAGAAACGTCAGGTGATGTTGAAGAATTGACGTTATTCTAAACCAAGTTGTCAACTCCGAGACAGGTGCTTGATAGTCCGACAGCTGGTGAATCGGCCTTGCAAAAACACTTATAACACGAGTATCAACCCTATGTAGGCCAAATTTGACTTCTACATTAGATGTAATGCCGTGAACGCACGTTTGAGACGGAGCGTCCCGTGCTCTGTTTGTTTTTGTTTTTGTTGATTGTGTGTTCATCTGTAATGATCGCGTGCCCTTGGTTACCCCAGTAACTCTCCGTTCCCATTGGCGCGCTCGGGAATATTTAGCGTGGACTGCGCCGCGCGCACCCGTGAGGAAGCTCGTGCTGGGAGCGAGAGTCCGGGCAGGAAGATCAACCCGCGCGGGGACGGAGTAGTACGCGCTCCCTCTCGGAAAGTAAACAGGACACGGGCTACTATACTGACATGTCGCAAGAGTGAAAGGTGGTGATGAGGACATGTTTGCGCTGAAGAAGGTAATTCCGGAAAATATACAAGCTGTGGTAGCTTATGATACTTGGACTACACGACACTAAACTAAACATTGACCCGGCGTTTAATTTGCCAATAAGCAAGGAATGGCGAAATTTGCATCCGAACAAGGCAGGTGAGTCATCTGATTCGCGTGGTTTTGGGGAGAACATGTGAGGAATATGTTGTCTCGCTGGGAGACTTAGGAGGATGCGGTGGAAATGGGCACAAGGCTGTAATTAAAGGACTTGCTTCCCCCCCCCCCCCCTTCTAGACCAAGAACATTATTTTACCATTAACATAACGCTGTGCCACCGAAAGCCTGCGTGAACTAGGCCTACGGAATGCTGAAGACAAAATAATTAGCATTTTTTTTGAACATTTACATGAAGTCTCCTATAAGGGATGCGTTTGGGGTGTTTCAATGCAAACCTTGATAATCGTGCGTTTGGCATGGGGCTGTCTATTTGAGCGATAGGATACACAATTGCGAGAAAATAATAGACATAGAACATACAGTGCTATGATAAATGTTTAAAGCACTTGTTACTCACTGAAATACCTCTAATGTGCGTGATGGAGACGTGACGCGCAAGGCTCTCACTGCCTCCTAAAAAAAAAAAGCATCGGCTACTGCATAGACACTGGCTGGTCGCGATGTCCAAGTTGTTTCACCAGTGAAATATGTTAATTTAGGTTTTACAACGTTGTAAACTGGTTTGGACTAGAGTAGTTTCTGACCAGTAGGCCTATTACGCACTCGCATTCAAGTTTGAATAAAGACGTTTTCTGATTGTGTAGGAAAGGGTGCAGATTGGAGGCGAAAGTCTGTGTCTGAGCTCCTATTTTAGCCTACTGCAGCAGAAAAGCCAATCTGAATGCAAAAGGAACAATAACAAAAAAAATCACATCTGGAATCGTTTGAAAAAGGGCAAATTGCAGGTGTTAATTAGTTACATAGGCCTATGAAAACGCAATTTTTTTCTTACTGACAAAGTTATGTATAGCCCTACCTATCAGGCTTTTAGATTAATAGCAGGATTGTCGTGATTGGTTAAAAACGAAGAATTAACTTGTTGAATTCCAAATATAGGGAGGGGGTGGAAATTTGCACGCAATAGTTGTCATGGTGACTGGTTGAATGAGCAATGTGGCCCTGAAACCTAAGCATTTAGGAAGTTATCCAACCTTTTATGTGGCATTATTACAATGACTGAAAAGAAGCCCTTCGGGGGCAGTGATAAACCAGACACATAGCATTCATTGGTTGTTTGCATACATTTTAAAACGCGTCTATGAAATTTGATTATGATCCATAGGATTTAGATTTGAATTGCAGCCAAAACTGTGTTCATTTAACTGTGGTGTCCCTTCAGTATAATGGTAAGGATTATGCATGTTATGGATGCTGCTAAATTCTCTGTCTGGCCCATTTCAGTTTGCATTCTAGTCCATCAACTGGCTTTTTCTTTCTTCCTCTGTTGCAAATTAAATTCTCCATTCTTCCTTTGAAAGAGTTTTGTGTATACACTGACACACTAATGACAACATCATTTGTGATTAAAGTAGTCTATTGGCCAATTTAAATAGTGTTTGCTGAAATACTACCATGCACAACATTGGCTCGATGTGTTTGACAGACAAATCATTCTTTCTATGTATGTAGGGCATTTAAAATACACACACACACACACACACACACACACACACACACACACACACACACACACACACACACACACATTCTGTCTCTCTATCCTCAAGGAAGATGAGAATGCAAAGTGCATTTTTTACTTTGTAAGTATGTCAGTGCATAGTTCCATGGGACTACCTGTCTTTTGCAAAGGTCAGCAAAGTTCTGCCCTTGCTGTGAATCTACCTTTCCATGGCTGCGTTCACCGCAAACCTCTATTTTTATGTACCTTGCATCCTGGTTCTTAGAGGTGCATGTGTCTGCTTATGTGGTTCAAGGGTGCACCTGACCTTGTCTGAAAAGATGCCAATTGCTTTCCCACTACAAAACCCACTGTATAAGCTTCACTCAGGATTTCATCATCGTCACACA